>JARFNZ010000024.1:8977-23487 GCA_031763405.1 Balanus nubilus
CGTCGGCCGTGTTCTACGGTCGGCACTCGGTCCGCCGGCCGGCCGGCCCCGCCCGGGATCATACCGGAGCTTCTGACCAACGGCCGCCTTCCTATGCTAACCACCCGCCCGTCGGCCGATCTGACCTGACTAGCCGCGTTTGTCGGCAGCTGCGGGTCGTCCAGGATCAGATCAACACCCTCATACAAGAGAGCCTCTCGAGGAAAAAGAAGGACAAGGACAAGAAAAAGAAGAGCAAGCGTGACCGCCACCACGGCGACGGCTTAGCGGTGCTCAGTCCGATCGGGAACAGCCTGGCGGGCGTGGCCGGGGCCGCCGGCGCTACCAAAACGCTCAAAACTAAGCCGATGAAGGCGCCGAGCGGCAACAAACCTGCTGTGGGACGGCGACCGCGCGGCGCTGGCAAGGCTGCCAAGGGAGGCCCTGGGAAGAAAAAGGCGGCGGCCGGCCCGGCGCCCGCCTACGACTCGGAGGAGGACGAGGATAATGCCCGGCCCATGTCCTATGATGAAAAGCGGCAGCTCAGTCTCGATATCAACAAGCTGCCCGGTGAGTGACAGCGGTTTTGTAATGCTGGTCATTCCAGGCGTTCTTTCGTTTTACTTCTATATGTTTGACAATAATGGTTAACGTGACGATGAGCGCGAATTCGGTGGAATGCACTTAATGGAATTTCGACATTCGGTGGAATGTCTTTCGTGCTAAAATTATTTTCTGAAACTATCGTGTTCGTGTTCCTGGTTCGTCGATTGGTTGTTTTTATATCTTGTATTTGCGTATGCCTCACTCTTTGAGAATGACGATACTTAAGCCCATGCGCGTCATCTGAGGCGGTGTGTCGGCCGGCCGGTGGCTGGCGTCGGCCGTGTTCTACGGTCGGCACTCGGTCCGCCGGCCGGCCGGCCCCGCCCGGGATCATACCGGAGCTTCTGATCAACCATCTGTCGCAACCTGCCAGTCCTGGAGGTCATCCGTCCCCGTCTGACACCTCCGCTGCCACACACAGGCGTATGCGTGGCCGTTCTACAAGCCGGTGGACGCCGACAGCCTCGGTCTGCAGGACTACCACGACATCATCAAGCAGCCCATGGACCTGGGCACGGCCAAGAGCAAGATGGACAATCGCGAGTACCGCTCGCCTAGCGAGTTCGCCAACGACGTCCGGCTCATATTCACCAACTGCTACAAGTACAACCCGCCCGACCACGACGTCGTCGCCATGGCCCGAAAGCTGCAGGACGTCTTCGAAATGAAGTAAGGATTTCAGCTGCAGCCAGGCTGTTTTGGAGATGGAGCACGGATTACGAAATAGCTACCGAGTAGCGATCAATAGAACAACCCTTGGAAAATAATGAATGTTTTACTTGATAGTCATTACTGCGAATACTTTGGAAACAGCATGCATGAATGCACCCTCATGAATGTTACTTTGTTAGTGTTGCAGTACTTTATACGTTTGTTGATGGCTACGTTACTAAGCGGCGATATTGCCTAACATCCTGCCGATCAAGTGAGTCTAACGTCGCCGGCCGGCTGTGCTGCCGTCAGGTTTGCCAAGATCCCCGAGGACGAGGCGTTTCTGTCCGAGGAGGAGCGCTCCAGCTCCGAGTCCGAGTCTGACCACTCTGAGGAGGAGCGGGAACAGAAGCTGCTCGTGCTTCAGAACCAGGTACGGGGCGCGCCTTCCGATCTGTTCCCGAACGTCCTGTCGCTGTATGCAGTGAGCGGGGTAGTCAGTTGATGTCTGTGGAATTGCAGTGTTGTATGAGTTGGCGGATTGCCCTGTGGCTTAGTTTTGGTGAGTGGCTCGCGAGCTACGTATCATGATTTATGCCCGTTACTGCGTGATGTGCATAATTATAGTAGGCTAAGTCGTCCTGGGACTGGGTTGGGGATCTAGTGCGTGAGCTCTGCGAATTGCATGACATGGAGGATGATTGCAGACTTCTGGTATTGTTAGTCAATCTCCGGCCTTACGATTTTCTGCAGCCTAACACTGTTAAATGGTTAGATCTCCCATAGACTGATCAACCGTCTCCCATAGCACTGGCCCAAGGAAATAGGACTAGACCAGAGACCAAATACTCAACATCAAATTCCATATTATGGGAACATGAAGTTTATGTTTCACTGTGACCCATAATTATTATTAAGTTCGTGACGACAATGTTGCCGCCGTTGACATGATGATACATCAGCCCATGCGCGTCATCTGAGGCGGTGTGTCGGCCGGCCGGTGGCTGGCGTCGGCCGTGTTCTACGGTCGGCACTCGGTCCGCCGGCCGGCCGGCCCCGCCCGGGATCATACCGGAGCTTCTGACCAACGGCCGCCTTCCTATGCTAACCACCCGCCCGTCGGCCGATCTGACCTGACTAGCCGCGTTTGTCGGCAGCTGCGGGTCGTCCAGGATCAGATCAACACCCTCATACAAGAGAGCCTCTCGAGGAAAAAGAAGGACAAGGACAAGAAAAAGAAGAGCAAGCGTGACCGCCACCACGGCGACGGCTTAGCGGTGCTCAGTCCGATCGGGAACAGCCTGGCGGGCGTGGCCGGGGCCGCCGGCGCTACCAAAACGCTCAAAACTAAGCCGATGAAGGCGCCGAGCGGCAACAAACCTGCTGTGGGACGGCGACCGCGCGGCGCTGGCAAGGCTGCCAAGGGAGGCCCTGGGAAGAAAAAGGCGGCGGCCGGCCCGGCGCCCGCCTACGACTCGGAGGAGGACGAGGATAATGCCCGGCCCATGTCCTATGATGAAAAGCGGCAGCTCAGTCTCGATATCAACAAGCTGCCCGGTGAGTGACAGCGGTTTTGTAATGCTGGTCATTCCAGGCGTTCTTTCGTTTTACTTCTATATGTTTGACAATAATGGTTAACGTGACGATGAGCGCGAATTCGGTGGAATGCACTTAATGGAATTTCGACATTCGGTGGAATGTCTTTCGTGCTAAAATTATTTTCTGAAACTATCGTGTTCGTGTTCCTGGTTCGTCGATTGGTTGTTTTTATATCTTGTATTTGCGTATGCCTCACTCTTTGAGAATGACGATACTTAAGCCCATGCGCGTCATCTGAGGCGGTGTGTCGGCCGGCCGGTGGCTGGCGTCGGCCGTGTTCTACGGTCGGCACTCGGTCCGCCGGCCGGCCGGCCCCGCCCGGGATCATACCGGAGCTTCTGACACTACCTCACATCTTTTGCGCCGCCTTCCCATGCGACGTTCACACCGTGACCAAGCTCTCGCGGCGCGTTACAGGCGACAAGCTGGGCCGCGTGGTGCACATCATCCAGTCTCGCGAGCCGTCACTGCGGGACTCGAACCCTGACGAGATCGAGATCGACTTCGAGACGCTGCGGCCGTCCACGCTGCGCGAACTCGAGTCGTACGTGGCCAGCTGTCTACGCAAGAAGCCCAGGAAACAGTTTGGTGAGTGACTGACAGAATGTTATTAATATCGTGTCCATATTCCTCCACATCGGCTTCGTCGTTTCAGCCTGACTTGCAGGGCGATTGTATTCAACATGTCCAGCGGATGTTTACTGTTGCGTAGTGTAAGTTATGACTTGCGTTTCTCTGGCGGCTGTAGATAAGAAGCAGAGCAGCAAGTCGAAGGACGAGCAGATGATGGAGAAGAAGCAGGAGCTCGAGAAGCGACTACAGGACGTCACCGGGCAGCTCGGCACTACAAAAAAGCCCGTCAAAAAAGGTGAGTCTTTGACTGCTGCAATGCTGATCGTCATTCGAGTCGGCCTCAGACTTGAAAACATTCATTCGCATGTATTCATTCATGGACTCTTTGTACTAATTACGAATAGTAGGCTTGTTTGGTACTTACGCAAATTCTGGCAACACGATAGAAGTGGCCAGAGCAACCGATGCCTCTAATCGTCTACATCCCGATTGTTTGCACTTAGTACCGTCCCGGACCGCTAACTTTGCAGTGCACGTCAAGCCTGCAAAACCCGGTGGTTTTGACGGCCGATCGGTGTCCATTGTGTGTGTTTGTTTGATGACTACTGGCCGGCACGTGTCGATGTCTTGGATCAACTGACCGTCGCTGATCTGTCTGCTGCAGCCGAGGAGGCCAAGGGCGGAGAGGGCGGCGGCGGCGGCGCGTCGCGCCTCTCAGCATCCAGCAGCAGTTCGTCCGACTCGGACAGCAGCTCGAGCAGCTCGAGCTCCTCCAGCTCCGACTCGAGCGACTCAGAGGCCGGCTAGCCGCGCCGCCAGCCAGGACAGGACGCGCGCCATTTTATACCGGACCAGCCACACCAGCGACCGTCGCTCGCCCCGCCCCGCCGTGCCGTGTCGCCCGCACGTCAGGATCATGGCCAATCATGGTGGGCCCACGCGCAGGACGCCACTCAAGCGCCGCGCGCAGCCGGCCCATAGAACCGTTCCACAGGTTGTGAATTTTAGGTGGATTTGAGTTTTATGTGACCGTGTGAAGCCATTGAGTGCAGAAATGTTGCGAAGGCGCCAGTCGCGCCACGCGGAAGGTGAAACTGGGGGGCGAACGAGAGGCTGTCGAGAGCCGGGGCAGAGTGCTCGCGATGCTTGGGAGAAGAGGACGGAAGACTGGCGGTTCGCAGAGGGGGCCGCCGGAGGCACGGGTCGCGCTCAGCTGGCGGGGGCGGCGTCACAGCGCGTGGCGCCGCGGGGAGCCGGGATCACTGGGGTACGGAGACGCCGCAGCCGCGGCCGCGGCCGCCGGCGAGCGTCGGTCACTAACGAATGGGGCGGCCGCTGGTGGACTGCAGACAACACATCTGATCTCGCCTTAACACGGGCCGCGCTGGGCCTCGGACGCGGCCTGCACTCATTGGCCGCCGACCAGCCGCGAGCCGGGCCGGCTCATCTGCGCATGCGCGGGAGCCTGTCAGTGTGTACTTGGCGGAGGACTCCGCCCCCATACAACTGCCCATCGCTCTGCATACACTGAGTTGTCAACATAGGCGTTTATTATTTATCTGATGTGTACAGCGAAAGTTTATAAGTGTTCTTCAAGGCGCGGAGGTCGACTACATTCACTGGCCGACAGTGATACGTTTTTTATATGCCCTCCTCGCTCCTCCGTAGTACGTCATAATCATTTCGTGTAGACCGCCGTGTTGTTCCCGTAAGTTTCTCATTGCTGTCTCCTGAGCGTTGCTTAACTTTTGCGGCTGCTGTTTGAATGTTGCCATATTGTAAGTAGCAATAAGGTCATGCTCGAAAATTCATGTTCATTGTAGCTGTGTGCGCCGTGTGGATGGAACAGAATACATGATCATTTGTCATTCGCGATTTCCGATATTTCTGCACTCAATGGTTCGCACTGAATACATGCTATGACGTGTAAGAGACTAGTTTGATCGGGAGACAAGTGACGAGTTTTGTAGACTGGCTTATCAATGAAAACATTAACATTTTACCATCCTGCGGTGTTCAAAAGAAAGGGGACGCGATTTTAACAGAGCAAGAGTATACTTTTATTTCCGGCGATATCATCACTTCAAAAGCAAAGGCACATCAAAAGCACGCATGACACACAATGCCAAGCAAAGAAACGTCTGAAGAGGGCCAACTCAAATGATAGTGATGCACAATCAATAGAAAAGCTGCAACATCCAAGTACAAACACGCAGAGTGGATGCATGTCAGATAACTGCAAACTGCTTTGATTGCACATCCTGTGATGGTTGGATATAGCCTGTCTTTACCTCCCGATGTCCGACGCGTGCGGAGTCTATCCATTTCGTAAGATTGGCGCCTGAAGAGCTCCCTTTCTAACCGCCCCTCAAGAGCCCCCACTCTTCAGATATGCAACAGGAGCGACCAGGATAGATCACAGTTTCTGACATCTCCGCACACTGCTGGCTGTGCCGCTCAGCCCCTCACAAAGTCCATGGTGGTAGCTTCAGGGTGCGTCACTCGTCCCTTCCGTACCGCGGCTGGAGGTCAGCTCCTTGCCCTGCCCACGGCGGCAGCACCTCTGGGTCGTCCCTCACCCCTTAGCGGCCAGCCCCTCACCCTGTCCACGACGGTAGCACCTCCGGATCGTCCCTCACCCCTTGGCGGGCGGCTGCCGCTGGAAGCGCAGCACGGACAGATGTTCTGGCCCGGCGCGTCGGCTCATCACTCGCTCCATCTCAAACCCGAGCCGCGCCATCTCCTCCCGCAGATCATCCACGTCATTCTCCCTGATGGCCACTAGGTAGAACACGCCGCCGGGCGCCAGCAGCTCGGGCAGCTGCGGCAGGAGGCGGTCTGTCACCTCCCTGCCTCTCTCCCCTCCGGCCCAGCTCGCCGCCAGCTCGCCACTCGCGCACACCTCCTCCGTGCTGGTCACCACGTACGGCGGATTGAAGACGATGACGTCCAGCCTGCCGGCCAGCCGCGGCCGCAGTGCCGCCGCCAGGTCGCACCGCACCGGCAGCACGTTCACGCCGTTCCTCCGCGCCGTGCGCCAGGTGGCTCGACATGCCGCCTCGCTCAGATCGGTGGCGAGGCAGGCGCACTCGGGCAGCGCCGCAGCCAGCGCGGTGATCACCACCCCGGAGCCGCTGCCGACTTCGAGCGCCAGACGAGGCCGGCGCGCGCGCAGCCACTCCAGGTCGGTCTCGAGGGCGTCCAGGAGGAGGAATGAGTCCTCGGCCGGCTCGTAGACGCGGTCGTAGTCGGCGGCGGTGAGGTGGGAAATGTCCGGGGTCTGCATGGCGCGTTACTGCGGCGCCGGGGCCGGGTCGGGGGCAGCCGCGGCCGACGGAGGATGGGCCGCCCGCTGACGGGCCACGTGACTCCTGATCCTGCTCAGACGCTCCTGAAGGACAGGCACGGCACCAGCGTCAGACAACGTCCGGACAGATGAACATGTGAAGGATGGACGCCACCGACCGACCAATATAGATGCAATACATTGTGTAATAGTGTTCGGTTTATATCATCAGTAATCAGATGGCTCTTCTGATTGAATATTGATCGTGATTCATGACCTCTTGTTGGTGAATTTGGGAGAATGAAATGGCAAATGAAGACAAAAACATCAAAGAATTCAGAGATGGCACCATGCCCCAGAGAAACTAACAATCATTGAGGCATTATTCGGCACTTGCCACAAGCCGTTGCCAAACCATACACGAACATCAATATATCAACCCCACAAAACGCACGTTTAGTAGGCATCATAATTTACACATGCATTCACACAGAGAAACTGATAGCTGATAAATTTAACTTTAACTACGATTTAAAGTCGCTTATACCAATTCAAATACCTCTACAATATTTCTCATTTTCTCCATGAATAGTATGATCAGCAAACTGGAGTCAGGCAATTTATGTCACTGCTTTTATGTATGAATTATGAACGAAGGAATGATTGAATATAACTTAAATGAAACTGATACTGGCGGTGTGGCGATAACGGTGACGAATGAAAATCCTGGCTGCGACAGCCAGACTTGTCAAGGATTCAATTTGAAAAGTATCGATTCTTCAGTAATCCTAGGTTAACCTCAATTATTTCATTCTGATTCACAACGCTATCCAGGGTAAAGTGAACCGATTAACCAGTGATTCACAGCGTAGCGCAATGACTCAACTCTGATTATGATTCTGATCCACTTGCAGTTATTGAGAAAGTATTGTGTGATGTTTATTATTGATGATGATGAGCTTGTTTCTCTCCTACCCCTGCTGCGGCCCACAGCTCTTCCTCTGTTTCAGAATAAGTTTGAATCGATTCATTTGGTGAATCTACCCAGTGGCAATGATACGGCTGATGATTCACAGCAATGATTCCATAAAAAAACTGATTGACACGTGATTCTTCCAAAATGGCGTGATTCTTGAATCGTGAATCGATTCACCGTGAACTATGAGGCGTTTTCAAGTCTGGCGACATGCCGACCGTACCTACCTGCACCGTCTGCAGGGTGTTGTTGGTGACGGCTACGCGCCTCTTGACGCTATGCAGCCGCTTCACGTGCTCCTCAATGTCCACCGGGGACGGTGCCACAGAGGCCAGCTTCGGAAAGTCCTCGGCGATCGACTCGAGCAGTGCCGACAGCGCCTCCTGGCTCTCTCTGTAAAGGTGACATCATACCTGCCTAATACCTGCGATACATCGTACCTGTCTAGTACCTGCGATACATCATACCTGCCGAATACACCACACCTGCCCGACTCCTGTGACACCTTCACAATGTTCTCTAAACGTTAGCGTTTCTCCCCCGTCATAATTGTTTTCAGAACCGTTAAGAAGCAACTCCTTTTGGTCTGATATCGTACTGGAATGCCTGATATGTAAAACAATGAGCGACCGATATGAACAGCATGTTGGTAGCATGAACAGCCACTTGATAGCCTCAACTAACAAAAACAATGCACACCCATTATGATGGTAATGTTAATAGCAGCAAAGCAGACATGAGATGATGGAAGACACACAATAAACTGGAGGTCGACATCAGCTGTGACTCAGCGGCAGTTGATAGTCAATGAAAAAAGTTTAGTTAACGCAGTGTGCATGTCCACTCCCAGCATACCTACATGATGAATGCACACTGAAGTGAAAATACATACTTTCAGTGCAACAATAGGTCAACTCACCTTGTTTCTTTGACTCCAAGATCTATTCTATCAATGACTGGTTTTACTGAGTTCAGAAATCCTTCTGAAAGTGCATCACTTGTTGGATTGTCACCAAAGTCTCTGTCTTCAACCGAAGTATTTGAGCTGGCTGTGTCATCCATGGCTTCCAGAAGACCACATGTGATCTAAGTCTTTACCTTGCTTACTGCAAGCAAGCCTGAAATAGAAAACAAACTTAGCAACTGTTCTCCTGCGAAATTGGAGCTATCATCACATAAAAATCATCACATCACATCTCATTATCTTATTTACTCAAATGTTTTAGTGTACATGTCTCATACAGAAACAGTGTGTTTGACTAGCTGTATTGTCAGTTAAAACACTCTTCGATGCTTAAAACGGCTATTCTGAGTGTCGCGTCATGGTTAAAAAGCAGAGACATGTTAAAACGACACTCAGCTATAAGCACATTGAAAACTTAAGTGCACACCACATCTATACATATACGAGCACAAAGCAGCTGGTACAAGCATAGCAATAAATCATACAATAAGTAAAAGATAACAGAGCTGATGCTTAAAAGATGCCAAGGAGGCCTCACGTAGGTCTAGCGGTAAGGCGCTGTAGTGCTATACTATATAAAAGCAAACGTCGTTTGCCGGTCTCTGTTCTCTTGCGCGCGAGGGCCAAATAAGTGTCCTGGCGTGTGTTTCTGGAGCGAAGTTCAGAGTTTGTCGAAAGCCGAGAAGCGAGATCCCGTGGTTCTGCCGTGGTTCGAATTTTGTGAAGGAGATTGAGAGATTGAAGTTCCTACAGCTGCCGGGGAGTGAGCCAGCCCAGTTCCTCTCGCACGTCCGATATATGATCAAATTTACGTCGGCCAGAGACAGCGCGCAAGCCAATATCGATGAATTTCTGGAGGCCCTGTATATTTTTATCTGATCCGTTTCCGAATACGGTTAAATGGTATCAGACGTGGGAGAAGACAAGGGCGTCGACTATGACAGGAAGAAGCGATGGGGGGGGGGGGGGGATCTGGGGACGCACGTGGGACAGACCGAGGAGGATACCGTTATATTTCTGACGAGGGTAGGTACGTCCTAGCCCCACGAGAGGTGCTTGTCAAACAGGACGCCAAGGTTCCTCGCCGTGAGGCTCTCACGCATTATGTTCTCGCGGAACCGAATGGTGGTCGGGACCATGCCACGACAATTTTGACAGGAACCATAGACAAGCTCTGTTTTCTTCCGGTGTTAGCTTCCAGACCATGGGAGTGGAACCAGGCGTTGAGAGATGATAAACCTGTTCCATAGTAGCAATGGGCTGAGGGAGGAATTCTGTACCCAAATTCTGCTTGAGGCCAGCATTTGGGTATCGTCATCGTACTGCACCACGTGCGCCTGGAGGTGCAAATAGGGATAGATAATTGACTAAAATCTGGAATAGGAGAGAGCCGAGTGAGAATCCTTGGAAAACACCGATAGGATTGGGTAGGGACAGCAAAAATGTGAAGGTTTCCCGCCCGTCAGCTGTACAAACAGGTTGAGTAGGAAGAAAAACAGGTAGGATCGATAGAAAAGGTAGGAAATTTGGAAAGGGGCTTTGCGTGGTCGATCACGTCAAAGCATTTTAACAGGTCGAGTAGACGGGATAGTGATGTCCTGGCGGTCGGTGGCGAAAAGGATACGATCGGATACAGTAAGAAGCGCGGTTTCGGTGGAGTGATTAGAACGAAAACTGCGCTGGGAAGAGGCAAAGAGGTGATTGTCGGCCATGTGAGAGTATAGTTGATGCTGAACAACTCTGTCTACAACTTTTGGAAAGGCTGGGACGATGAAGGGATGGGACGAAAGTTTGATGTTTCGGAGATGCTACCGGATTTGTGGATAGGATGTACTGTAGAGTGCTTCTAGGATGCGGGAAATTCACAGGTTGTGAGACAGGTGTTGATGTACGAAGGAAGATATGGCCGATGCCGTCGAAAAAGTCAAAAATCCAGATACAGATGCCATCAGAACCATAGGCTACTGATTTTTTCATAGAAAAGAGGATATAATGGAGAAAGTTAAGAGAAACAGGCTCCAGAGTGAAAGTGCAGACGCCAACCCTCATGAGTCTACAGGGGAGCTGAGGGGGCTCCCCTGCCTCGGACTTCGCTCGCGACACGTGGTCCCACCTCGACGAAGTACTCATTAAACTTGTCCGGAGTGGCCTCAGGTGCAGGTCTCTGTGCGGACTTCTTGCCTTCAATAACTTGGTTCTCAATAAGCTGTGATGGGTTTTGATCATGGTATGAATCTCTGGCTGGTCTAGTGTGGTCTGGTTCATTTTTTTTAGCATGCATGGTGTCGTGGTTGCATATCAGGGGAAATGCTTACCATGGTATGATGTGCCTCATTGTGTCAAAGTTTGCAGTCTGGTCAAACCTAGTCACGTTTGATGCTCAATCATCCAGCTTGCACATGGTTGCATGGGCATCAGCCTTTAGCTTATTGCCCCCCTGGCAAAGGAGCCAAAATGTTAAGGCTCCTTGCCTATTTGTTCTTGTTTGTCCTCATACTCAAACTCCTGACGCCGTTTGCTACTGGAGGTACAATCTTAATGGAATGGAATATAAACCTCCATCCAAAAATATAATAAAAAGTATCATAAAATGAAAGATGGTGACCATGAAAGATGTAAACATTAAATTCCACAATACAAAGTCATTAAACTGTTGCAAACTCATGTGATTTATATGGACAAGAGCCAGGACTGGCATCTATCCCCTTCTCACTGATTGGGGTAAAGTCCATCACCTGCCTTTTATCCTTCTCCATACACCTTGTGCAAAGAACACAACCTAAGAGATCTGGTGCAACTTTTGCTGAGGGTGGCATCTGGAAAGGGTGAGTTGGTCACCTGGGCGAGTTGGTCTGATGGAGTCAGTAACACAGATAAATAGTGAGACCTTGACTTGGCTGGGGGTGACATTTGTGGTGGTGTATTCAGGTTTCTAGGCACCACAACTACTTTGGCTACATATTGTCCAATATACAGGGGCAGAAGATAGTAGTGCCTGAAAAATGGTGTAGCTTTAAGGGCTGGGCAGTCTCATAGGTGTTAATGCCCCTGTACCCTAGGTCATTTTTATCTGTGTGGAATACAGCAAGACCTGGATGCGGCGGTCCGCTGGGCTGACGAATGGCAACTGACGTTCAACACCGCCAAGTGCAAAGTCTTGCACATTGGTCGGCGGAACCGCCACCACATTTACTCGCAGAGGGGAACAACTCTGGTCCTCTGGAAGAGACGGCGGCTGAGAGGGACCTCGGTGTCTACATTGACACGGACCTCAAATTCAGGAGGCAAACCGCCGCCGCAGTCAGCAAGGCATTGCAGGTGATGGCAGTGATGCGCAGATCCTTCCAGTTGCTTGTCAAGTCGACCCTGCCCATGCTTTTCAAGACCCTGGTCCGGCCCCACCTGGAATACGGTAACATCATCTGGGGACCGTTCAACCGAGCCGACCAGCAACTCGTTGAGCGCGTGCAGCGGCGAGCGACTAAGATGGTACCAGAACTGCGTCACCTGCCTTATCCACTGCGACTCCGAGCGCTGAAGTTACCATCACTGTACAACCGGCGTCGTCGGGGAGACATGATCGCGGTTTTCCAGCTGCTCCATGGTGGTCTCGACGTAGATCTTCTTCGACACAGCAGTCGCCCGGAACACCCGAGGACATCCATGGCGGCTGGTCAAGCCGCAAACAGTCTCCCGCATCCGGCGCAACGCTTTCTCGGTCAGAGTTGTGAACGACTGGAACGGCCTACCATCAGCAGTGTCACCTCAGACACAGTGAACCAGTTCAAGAACCGTCTAGACTCACATTGGGCGTACATCGCACACACAATCCCTTATGTAGACAGTTAGAAAGACTTCTCAGGATGCTCAACTGGAACGGACACTTAAGGCCAAGTGGCCTATCTAAATTCCGTACATCTTACGTAAGTAAGTTAAGTAAGAATACCAATATAAAATTAAGACACTGTGGCCATATTCTTGTCTGTCCTTCATACACAATCTGTGTGTGAAGCCTGCGGCTGTTTAAGGTGCAAATTTTATGGAAGCTAACATTGAACACTATCCAAATTCCAAAAATATTTAAATTTAATTAAAAACATAAAATGAAAGACTAGGGCACTAGATTTAGCATGTACCATAAAATAACAGTTTAAAGTTTGTCAAACTACCTGACTACTGTGAATCCCAGGGATTTACATGGACAGGACTGGTATCTTTAACCCCAAAGCTTCTCATCCCCTTCTGGGGGTGGGAGGCATTGGGGTTAGATATACCAGTTTTGTCCATACAAATCAACCAAATAAAATGTGGGCACAGAATAGACAAAGTCTCAAATCAGCCCACTATCTGAACCTGAACCTAAACTTGGTGGTGGTTGAATAACTTTTAAGCAACTCTTTTCAATAGAAATGAATGATAAATATGTATTTTACTGTTATAGCCTAAGGCTTTACACACAGATTGTGTTCAGAGGACGGACAAGAGCACGGCCAATACCAGTACCATGTGTCTACATTTACATTGCACACTGCAGTGTTTAGGTTTAGGTTTATATAGTGGGCTTTAGGTAGACTGGGTCTATTCAGGGACCACATCATGGAAGTGGTCAGGACTAGTGGTCATCGGTCAGTGCCTTTTGTACTGCGGGCGAGTGTCAGTCAAGATGATTGTTGACTGTAGGTATTGAGCTGACCTCTGCTGGAAGTTGGCTCCAAGCAGTCACCACTTGATTAAGAAATAACTTGCTGTGAGGTTGTAGGTTGCATCTTCTGACTTCCAGCTTCAGGCTGTGCCCCCTAGTCTGATTATCCTTACAGAGCTTGCAATAATTGTGTGAGGTCTACTGCTACTTTATTTGTCAGCAACTTGTATGTTTCCATTAGGTTGCCTCTCCTTAGTCGGTCCTTGATGCTTATCAGCTCTTCAGTCTTTCTTCATACAGTAAATGCTTGATTCCTCATACAAGTTTTGTTGCATGTTGCTGGACTGCTCTGAAAACCTTGATGTCCTTCCTAAGGTATGGCCCGACTGCCTGTATGCAGTACCCAATGTGGGGAGGACAAACATAGGTAGTATACAGTACTCTGAAGCTGGAGACCCTGTATAAAGTTTGTAGATTGACATTTCAATTTTCCCTTGAAGCTATGGAAATCAAAGGCTCTGATGCTCTGAGCACTTGGTTTCACCAAAGTAATGAAGAGAAGAATCATAATTTTGGTAAAACTAGTCTCAGGCTGTGGCCTATAAAGGTTCAAAAATCAACACAAAATAAAATATCAATAGGTACCTTTTTACACACCTTATCATTCAAGCTAATTGTAATTGTGTCTAATGAAAATGTATATCAATACCACCTAACACCTATAAAATACCTTACCTTACCCATTGGCGGATCCAGAACGAGGGCTTACCGGCCAATTTTTTAAAAAAAAGTTCACCAAATTTGAAAACTCATTGGATTTGGCTTCCTTGTGCCTTATAACAGTTGAAAAAACATGCCTTAGTAAAAGTTCATTAGATTTCCTTCTAAATTAGATGTGTCAAATTTTGCCGATTTCAGGGGGGCTACAGCCCCTGCTGCCCCCCCCCCCCTGGAACCGCTAGTGACCTTACCTTACGGTTTCAAGATTTTTAGGCTACGAGGCCTGTGGCACCCGTTCTCATCGAGCTTGAGCTTGAGCTCGTGATTTCAGACGTGACTCAATCAGTGTCAGATACGTTGTACATGATGGGCGCCCTAATTCTAAATAAAATAAGCTAAAATAAAATAAAGTTATTAGAATCATTGACCTTATCCTTGTAAATATAAAAAAGAATCAGAAGTTATGAAACAACTTATGTATTGATATTTCGGCCACAGGCCTTTTTCAAAAGTA
>JARFNZ010000024.1:27667-38291 GCA_031763405.1 Balanus nubilus
CCCCCCCCCCCCCCCTGTTCATACGCTTATGCGCGGAAGTGATTCGGAGAGCTGAGCACCACGAGGCTGGTAATGAACGCGAACCACTAGTCTGAGCTGACATAAATGTGTGCAACTTACTTCTTCTCATCTCCATTCAACAAACCTTCTTCACGTAAGGCCAGAGTCCTCCCCGTCGGGTCACCATGTCCGACCGACCATCACCATCGGAGCCGCCACCACCGGCGATCTCCAGTTACATCCGGGACACGCTCCGCTGAGCAGCCTTACTACACACCGCCTCAGGCCACCCCGCCGCCCAGCGACACAAACCAGCCCTGCCAACGAGTCAGCCATCGTGGGAGCAGCTCGGGAGCCGCAGCAGCCGAGTGCAAATTACCCTGCAGAGGGGGACTTACATCCATCAGCGGAGCCGTCTCTGGTACCGGCGAGATGTGCTGAATCAGCTCCTGTCCTGCTGAGAGGCCGGCTGCCCGGCGGCGGCGGACGCGGGTGGCTCACCAGTGCTGGTCAGGAGTGGAGTCGACGGAGGACAGTGCCGGGTCACGTTGGCTGATAGGAGACGATGGCAGAAGAGCGGGCTGGGGGTGACCCAGGAGACGGTCTCCGGTGCCCCAGGAGACGGTCTCCGGTGACCGGGGAGACGGTCTCCGGTGACCGGGGAGACGGTCTCTGGTGACCGGGGAGACGGTCTCCGATGACCGGGGAGACGGTCTCCGGTGACCGGGGAGACGGTCTCCGGTGACCGGGGAGACGGTCTCCGGTGACCGGGGAGTCGGTCTCCGGTGACCGGGGAGTCGGTCTCCGGTGACCGGGGAGACGGTCACTGGTGACGGAGGAGACGGTCTCTGGTGAAGGAGGAGACGGTCCCCAGCGCTGTGGGAGGAGCGGAGACGGCGATTAGTGGGCAGGAGTAGGAGGGCTGTTTCAGAGGGGAGGGGAGCGGTGGGAGGGGAGGGGGGATTATAGTCTGCAGGCAGCCGAAAGGTTTACCGGTTAAGGATCACAAGCGAAGGCTCGCCGGCCATTAACCATGCATGACAGAATGTGTTGCAAGAGCCGCGCAGTCAAGCTAAGGGAGTAGGGTAGAGGTACAAAGCTAACGTGTCAAATATAATGAAACTGACCACTGGGCCCCAACCAGATTGGGTTGTCCAGATCCAGAACCAGATCTGATAAACCAGTTTATGTCGAAGAGCCATGTACAGGATCTAATTAGATCACGGTTCCTACCGTATCTCCTGTCAGAATGCAATAATCGGTCCTACAGCATTTTGCCGTTCAAGTTATCCCGGAGGTTATAAGGCTATAAACAAATTTTCATTCAACGTTCTTCAAAATAACCAAACGCACAGTTTACCTACTCCAAAATAAATTTCATAGTTCCTCACGACTCGACCGTATATTCTCCATCACATATCACTCATCACAACTAAGTACTGACACACTCGAAACGACACACCACGCGCATACGGTTCTCTCCCGCTCACATCTCCCCGATCGCAGCGCCACCTAGACACACCACCAACCCTCCCCTCGCCCCTCCTCCATCCCATCTGGCTCACCCGTCCTCCATCCCATCTGGCTCACCCTCCGTCCCACACCTTCCTCTCCCTCATCTCCTCCCACGTCTACCGCAGGCTCTTGAGGGCCTCTGCGCGGATGCGCGGCAGGGAGACGAACCGCCGCCACCACATCACGGCCGTGAAGGCGCTCAGGCAGTACCAAGTGGCGATGTAGGAGACGTGCTCGTTACGGAGCGTGACGCGCGTCTGGCCGGCGGCCGGCGCGCCTGGCGGGGCACACTCGTCAGCCAGGTCCAGGAACACGGGGGCAGTGCCGGCCACGGAGGAGAGCTTGGCGATGTCCCTGTTGAGCGACAGAGAGTGAAGTGTTACTGGAGGAAGCCAGGCCGCGGGTGATCAGAACACGGGGGCGGTGCCGGCCACGGAGGAGAGCTTGGCGATGTCTCTATTGAGCGACAGAGAGTGAAGTGTTACTGGAGGAAGCCAGGCCGCGGGTGACCATAACACGGGGGCGGTGCCGGCCACGGAGGAGAGCTTGGCGATGTATCTATTGAGCGACAGAGAGTGAAGTGTTACTGGAGGAAGCCAGGCCGCGGGTGATCAGAACACGGGGGCAGTGCCGGCCACGGAGGAGAGCTTGGCGATGTCTCTATTGAGCGACAGAGAGTGAGGTGTTACTGGAGGAAGCCAGGTGAGATGAAAGGGCTGTATAGTGTAAATAGAAGGGTCGACAAACGAAGGGAGATAGAAATGTCTTTTCATACTAGCATTCATCGAACACAGGCAAACTAAAACAAAAGAACAGCACAACATCATAAAACGCTTCAAAATCGCAGACTTCACGAAGACATATAAATATGACACAAACTGTACGCTGAATAAAAACAGTATGCTATTGCACATACATAATTTTCATGACATATTTATGTCTAAAACTGTGAGAAACAGTTAGGATGACTCATCGATATACTCACCTGTAGATGTACATGTTCTTGTTGGTGGTCGAGTTGGCCGGCATGAACTGGGATCGTTTCTCGGTGCGGCGGACCATGCCGAGGATCTCGTGCTCACCCTCAATCTGCCCCTCCTCCCGCGTGGAGGGAGACATCATCTTGGTCGGAACCCAGCCGCGGTTCACCAGGATCTCCAGACTGCAGCGAATGGCACCGTCAACGGTCTCAGGGACTGTAGGCAATACATGGATCATACTGCCAAGTGCCGTCTCATTGCGATAAAACTGAGGGAACATGAATAAAATTGGAAGACCCTTCAACCCTTCATCAACCCTTCTTTCTCTCATAAAACCGGGAAAGGCGCATTGACTGTCTCTCACGAAAGTGCTTTTGTCATGCCAGGTTAGAACGCCCCTCCTCAACTGAAACATGAATCCCCGTCAGCATAAATGTCCGAAAGCAGCAATGCTCCGAAAAAATAATGAAATCAAGCACCACAGAAGATCCGCTCCAAAGCACCAAATCATTTCGCAAATTTCGTCATCGTCCACCATTTACACAAAGCTCTGCCCAAGCCCCCCACTCCTACTCACTCTGAGCCGGCGACCTTGAACGGAGTGACCACCTGCAGTCCGCTGCGGCCGGCCGAGAGAAGGCCGCTGCGTCCGAGCTCATCGTCCCCTCCAGAGATGATCCGGGACCGCGGGCCGATGTACATCTCCCGACTGTGATCGTAGCTGCCGCGGACCCGCACCGGCCGGTACTCCAGCGAGGCCAGCTCTGAGAGACTGGGGAGGGGTCAGGGGAGGTTGAGGTCTGTGATAGTAGCTGCCGCGGACCCGCACCGGCCGGTACTCCAGCGACGCCAGCTCTGAGAGACTGGGGAGGGGTCAGGGGGAGGTGAGGTCTGTGGTCGTAGCTGCCGCGGACCCGCACTGGCTGGTACTCCAACGACGCCAGCTCTGAGAGACGGGGGAGTGGGGTCAGGGGGAGGGGGTCTGTGATAGTAGCTGCCGCGGACCCGCACTGGCCGGTACTCCAGCGACGCCAGCTCTGAGAAACTGGAGAAGAGAGGGGGAGGTCAGCTCAGGTCATCTTGGACCAATAACACATTCCACAATGACAGCATGATCATGAATGTTGTCAGAAAAAAATCACATTTCACACAAAAATGTGCATATTTTATCCAGAGCACATGGCTTTAATGACAACATTAAACAATAGCACAGCTGCTGAAACTTACTAATCCAGTGCTGCTCTTTAGGGTCTGACTCAACAGTAGCACAGTAGCACAGCTACTGAAACTTACTCATCTGGTAGCTCTATAGGGTTTGACTTGGTCTTGTCCAGCAGCTCTTTTATAAGATCCAGTTTCCATTGCCACCTATAAATCTGCCATGTGCCCAGGCCAAATGTTGTAACAGGGATCACCTGAAAATGAAAAAATCATGATGTATAAACAATAGTTATTAAAGGTTTGTAATAGTTATTATAGCAAACCACTTCCCTTGCATTGCAGGCACAAAAATAAATTGCATCAGACACTGCTACAATAATTATATGGATATCAGAGTATTTAAGTAAATGCTGGAAAGTTATGACTGTCATCAAATAGAATGAGTTTAGAAGATAGTAAAATGTTCACTTCAGAAGTGTAGAAAAAAAACTGAAAAGATACAAATTATGTAGGTCATTACTCACAAGAAGGAAGTAGCCATAACCACCAATTTTGTTGGAGCCACCTGGATAACTCAAGCTTGGTTTGGTAATTGGACCACCACTGGAGAAAAATGCTTTCAAGCCTTTCTGCATATTAAGCAGCTGCTTCAGCTGAGGCCTCCTTAGCCACATTGTTATTGTGGTAAATGGTCTAGGCTGGATGGCACCTGAAAATATAACAGGAAAAATTGTTTATAAGTGCTCAGAGCTACCTGTAATCCTACATACATATGGTACATATGGTGAGGTTAAACTTGCAAATGTTTTGCCTGATGCTATCTATCTTGTAAATCAAGAGTAGGTTTTATTCCTCAAGAATCTCAAAGGGTGAGGTGATCTACCTACCCACTGCAATGTCAATGTCAGTCTAAAATACATATGACAAAAGCCACATGTGAATAAGTAGTAAGCAAATCTATTGAATATTAATTATCTATCAAGCAAAAAAGCAAATCTATTCCTAATGGATAATGGAAATGGCATAGTGCTTACTGATGAGGCAGCTTAAACTAAGTAGTTATTTACCTTTTAAAGTTACCAAATAATACCCCAAAACTTGATGTCTCATTCAATACCATTAAAATATAAAGTAACTGAACCAGGAAAAGTATGTTGAGGTTATGGTAATCTTTGACTAAGATACCTGCTCAGCACAAAATGTAAACAACATATTGTAGCACTGTGTCAAAGACTACCAAGGTTATTTACAATGCTTCACCAGGACTGCGTTCTTGTCCGTCCTCCATTCACAATCTGTGTGTGAAGCCTGAGGCTATTAAAGGTGAAAAGCTTACTGAAGCGAATATTGAACATTATACACAAATGTTTCTGTATGGAAAGATTGTGAAATGAAAGACTAAGGTCATATTCAAGCATATAATTCATTTCTATGTAAAACAATAACTTAAAAAAGTCATTTAACTATTGCCAACAAGTGATTTTCATGGCAAGACTAGCATCTCTAACCACAATGCTTCCCACCCCCAGAAGGGGGAAGAGATGCTTTGGGGTTAGAGATGCCTGTCCTGCCCATTTGGATCACTTGGATTTGTGGTAATTGGGCAAAGTTTAGAACTAATTTTCTATGAAACTTCAAGTTTATGCTAAATCTAGTGACAGTCTTTCATTTGACAATATTTTTGTATTAAAAATACTTTTGGATAGCACTTGATGTTAGCTTCCATGAAATTTGCACCTTTAATAGCCTCAGGCCTCACACACACATTGTGTAAGGATGACCAACAAGAACACGCCCCAGGCAAGCAGCTCAACCACAAAGGATTACATAATGGCCTATGAACCAAAGCCAATCATCTCAATCACTATCAGTCAGTAACTGTTGTACCTATTGCTTGCACCAACTGATATAGACAAAACGAATGAAATGTCTGCCAGCTCACTCAAAAGCAACAGTTAGCAGTGACCATGACATTGAAGATTGACGCAATACCCCAAAAATGCATTGACATTGCATCATCGTTGAGGCAGTCAAACTTTGCCACAGGGCAGGTGCCTGTTTGACGGTAAGAATTAAGTTTAGCTAGAGGTGTCCCCGATTCGGAAGCATTTACTATGCAAATATATAAATACCTGTTTACCTCGAAATAGCCACGGAAATAACGGAAAATAACCTGCTACGCATCCAAGTAATGCAGTTCAACACATCAATTTTGGTAAACAACATTTGTCGCAGTAGCGTTTGTTATGACGAAATTTGGTAGCATTTGGCATCATTTTTTTCCTCTCGCTAAAACACGAAGGCTCCCGAGTCCCGAGGTAAGGATGCTGGTTTCCACGGGGCTCCACTTGGGATCACTTTTTCGTCTTCACAGATCTGCTGACGAACTGCCGTTCGTCACGAGCTTGCACGCTAACTAGGGACGGCGCCCTTGGGGTAGAAGGGAGAGCTGCCCAGGGGCGGCGCCACGGATTTTGTCTAGCGGGGGCGTAGCTTTTGTAGGAGGCCCCTCCCAAATTAAGAGCCCCCCCCCCCTCTTACTTAGGAGGCCCCCTTGTATACCTACCCGAAATTAATATTTCTCCTCCGATTTCGCCCACATTATTATCTCGGCCAACATAGCCCCCGCAGCCCCTCCCGTGGCGCCCCCCCCCCCCCCCCCCTGGAGCTGCCCTTAAACCGCAAGCTGGGCCTCATCCGGCCATGGACTTACATGGCAAGAATTGACATAGCATCTGGAAAATATTTTCCCTGGATATTCTCCAACGGAAAATTACCGGGGATAATCATCCATTCGCGCGTTCGGAATCGTTTCTGACGGGGATATAATTATCCGTTGGAAAAATATCGCTTCGCGAAGCATTCGGTATATCTTGGATAACATCCCTCGGTTCCTCTGCTGAAAAAATACTTGGCAAACTAAACTCGAGTGTGAAATTGCTTTTTCAATCGATCTATAAAACACTTCCAAGTTAATTTCAACGCCCATATTCGCATACATTTAACTGCAAGTGGCCCGCGGTGAACGCATGTTCAGATAGCCGACGTCCATTGGAAGGGCCCAGCGGCCCTGCTCTGGAGATTCCCCACTCATGGAGAATTATCGAGGATGATTCTCCCATTTTCTAGATGCCAAACGTGATGTTTGAAATTTCCCATGATCCTGGAGATTTATGAAACATTTTCCCGATGCCGAACGCAGGGTATATATTCACGACCGACGCCCTGCTAACGCTCCTGACACAGCAAAATGTAATGTGGCCCCTCCATAGAGAATAATCCAGGCTGGGCCTGACTGGGCATCTACGTCAGGGACCACTCTCTGGGGGGCCTTCCCCATCCAACCGAAATTCGGAAGCTTCCGAATTTGGTGCTGAAACCAGAGTGGTGTGCTGTAACCTTATAAACTTCACGTATCCACTATATAACTGCCATGTTTGATCGGAAAGCAATGCTGCACGAATTCAATCATCGCCATGATTATGTAACTGTTTTTGCCAACAAATGAAATTCGATGAAGTGGAAGCTAGTCATTAGGAGGTAGCATTTTTGATGTTCCGATTGATCAGCCAACTTGTCAAACCATTTCAGTCTCCATTTATCCACATTGTATTCCCTTCCATGCTCCCTGTCCTATAAATCACAAAACTCTTCTCCAAACACAACAAATCGTCGGTCGTGGTCTATTTGGGCGCACCAGTATAATAACAGCGCGTCCGGCGCGTTCTTCGCGTTCAATTGGTATCACCGCTTCCATTCTCGCGCACATGAACAAGTACTCTTTTCACACACGATCGGCCTTTGTGGCAGTTTACACTACTACATATAAAATCGGCCCACCGCGCACCCCACACCGCAGCTGAGGTCGGTCGGTCGCGCCCCGCTTAGGCCGACCAGCTCGCCATGAAGTCCAGGACGATCTTCTTGAGGGCGGCGTCCGCCTCCGGGGAGAGGGAGCCCTCCTTGGCGATGGTGGCGAGCAGGTCCTTCTCGGTGACGCGGATGTGCGCCAGGAAGTCCTTCTCGAACTTGGTGATCTTGGTCGGGTCGACCTTGTCCAGGTGTCCGCGGACGCCGCAGTAGATGACGGCCACCTGCTCCTCCACGGCCATCGGCACTGCGCGCAGATCACACAAACAATTAGTCGAAATAGCATATGCATAGCGTCGTTCACAGACAGGAAGGGAGCTCAAATCAGTTCAGCTTTCTTAACCTGGATCAGGTTGGTTAGCTGTCAGCAATACTTCTTACTCTCTTTACAATGAACCACTTCTAATAGTGTTATGTGTCAGTTTATAGTGTCAATTTATCCTTTAGATTTTGTGCGCTGGAGCTACTCAGTTAACCAGCGAAACAATTCACCATTGACCGACAAAAGCGTCCCTATTTACCACGTAGATGCTTTACCATTCTCTTCTACATACAGTGAACTCAAAAGATCAGAAGTTATCGTCCGGTACCTACGACCAACTTCACATATTACCCCTGTTCCGATAGCCGGCCAACGTTCGCCGGTGGAGTGGCTCTCTCAACAGAAGGCCATGGGCTGTGAAGTTCCCAGGCACAGTCCGGTTCGCTCCCGGGCTGCGAGGAGCGGTCACGTACCGTACTGTCCCTGCTTGAGCAGCTCAGTGAGCCGCACGCCGCGGTTCAGCTGCTGCTGGGTCGAGGCGTCCAGGTCGGAGCCGAACTGGGCGAAGGCCGCCACCTCACGGTACTGGGCCAACTCCAGCTTCATCGAGCCGGCCACCTGAGGGCAGCACCAGCGATCGGTCAATAAACACACTGGCTAGAGCGATAACTGCGGCGCTCGATGTTAGGAGAAAGAAAATGTAGTTGTAATATCAACACCGCCAGTGCTGGAACGGCACTCATTGTAACCGTTAATTTATCTGATCTGATACAAGACCAATGACAAAAATGTAGTCCAAGCTCCACCCTGCTTCAATTCACGACATGAAGCAGGTTGGTAAGCCGTCAGTTAGTGTACTTTCTCTCCTTAGAACAGCGTGACGGGCGAGCAACTGTCCTTACACAGAGAAAGACCCCATGCCACCACCATCCAACTGTCTCACCTGTTTCATGGCCTTGACCTGGGCAGCTGACCCGACACGCGACACCGACAGACCGACGTTGATGGCCGGCTGGATACCCTTGTAGAACAGCTCCGTCTCCAGGAAGATCTGGCCGTCGGTGATGGAGATGACGTTGGTGGGGATGTAGGCGGACACGTCGCCGGCCTGGGTCTCGATGATGGGCAGCGCCGTCAGCGAGCCGCCGCCGTTCTTGTCAGACATCTTGGCGGCGCGCTCCAGCAGACGGGAGTGCAGGTAGAACACGTCTCCGGGGTAGGCCTCGCGGCCGGGCGGCCGGCGCAGCAGCAGCGACATCTGACGGTAGGCCACCGCCTGCTTGGACAGATCGTCGTAGATGATGAGCGCGTGCTTGCCGTTGTCGCGGAAGTGCTCTCCCATGGCGCAGCCCGAGTAGGGGGCCAGGTACTGCAGCGGCGCGGCGTCCGAGGCCGTGGCCGACACGATGATGGAGTACTTCATGGCGTCCATGTCGATCAGACGCTTCATGATCTGGGCCACCGTGGAGCGCTTCTGGCCGATGGCGACGTAGATGCAGTAGAGCTTCTTCTTCTCGTCCTGGCCTTCGTTGAAGCGCTTCTGATTGATGATGGTGTCGATGGCGACAGCGGTCTTGCCGGTCTGCCGATCGCCGATGATCAGCTCACGTTGGCCACGGCCAATCGGCACCAGCGAGTCCACGGCCTTGATGCCGGACTGCATGGGCTCGCGCACTGACTGGCGGGGGATGATACCCGGGGCCTTCGTGCCCACACGGGCCCTGTGAGACGGAACAGAGCCAACATGGTCATGGTCGGCTCGCATACAGCGACTTCCTCAAATACTACCTCCTCCGATCACCCGCTGCAGGATCAAATGCAGGTTTATTCCGAAATTGGTTAGCCCTATTACGTAATGACTGGAGACTTGCCAAAAATCGCACTGGTCGATGTTTTGGCCGCGTTTTGCGGTCGGCTTATAACTCCAGTCTCCCGATGCACCGCAAGATATCTCCTATCTGCCTTTGCGTATTTCTAACAGACTGCGCAGTGGCGGCCTATCAGTTCAGACGACAAATTTTCAGAGACAAACATGCAGTTTAACGTACCCCTGGCATTACCTTCCAAATGTTCAAGCAAGGACGAATGCTTTGGTTAAAAAAAAAAATACTACGCGAAACACTGTGGCACGATGAGACCCCAATGACCAAGAGCAGCGTGATTACCGACGCAATTTTTAACTAAGCACTAAGCTTCCCCAAACGTAAGAATTGGAATAGCCCATCAAGCCCATCCAACTAAGTCTCCCGTTCCCGCACGCACCTGGTGGCTCCCTTGATGGGTCCCTTGCCGTCGATGACGTTGCCCAGGGCGTCGACGACGCGTCCGAGGAGGCCATCTCCGACGGGCACGTCCACGATGGCGCCGGTCCGCTTCACGATGTCGCCCTCACGGATCAGCTTGTCGTTACCGAACACGACCACACCGACGTTGTCGGCCTCCAGGTTGAGGGCCATGCCC
This sequence comes from Balanus nubilus, assembly GCA_031763405.1. Lineage (NCBI taxonomy): Eukaryota > Metazoa > Arthropoda > Thecostraca > Balanomorpha > Balanidae > Balanus > Balanus nubilus. The sequence continues at coordinate 37,916 of JARFNZ010000024.1, forward strand.
TGCAAGATAACGAGCGAAATGTCAGTCAAACTGCTCCAGCAACGTTACGCTTTGAAACCAACATAATGGATAAAAAAATCAAAATTTATTTTCTTGGTAAAATATTGCTTGATATAGGGGAGGGGGAAACAATGTAACATTATTATGGCATGCGAAAATCTTCAGTGTAAAAAGGGAGAAGATCGACAATTATCAAATTTTGCGTTACGTAATTAATGGATAACCCTTTGGTGAAGCGTATTCAAAAGGATTAAGTTAGTACAAGGAAATATCGCGAAATGGCAAACAAATGTAGTCCAAGCTCCACCCTGCTTCAATTTACGACATGAAGCAGGTTGGTAAGCCGTCAGTTAGTGTACTTTCTCTCCTTAGAACA
>JARFNZ010000025.1:0-10283 GCA_031763405.1 Balanus nubilus
AGCTAACCGATATAGGCCGGAGTCGGAGTCGGAGTCGGAGTCGATTTCTATTTCTTCAGGCCGGAGTCGGAGTCGGAGTCGGAGTCGATAAAATTTTGCCGACTCCGCAGCTCTGGTCACGATTGTCCATAGCTGATTGCTATGTACCACCATTGGTCATCAGCAAATTGACGAACATTTATTTTCCAGGTAATCCTGCCAGTGACAATGTCTCTGATGTGCTGTCTGGGTCGGGCGCGGGCAGGTCTGACTCCGACCGTGAGGCGCCGCCTGCTCTCCACCTCTGCCCTCCGACCCGCCCAGTTCTTCGACTCGCCGGACGACGCGGTGCGTGACATTCCCTCCGGCGCGAAGCTGCTGGTGGGCGGCTTCGGCCTGTGCGGCATCCCGGAGACGCTGATCAGCGCCCTCCTGCGCGCCGAGAGCCGCGACTTCACCGTGGTGAGCAACAACGCTGGCGTCGACAACTTCGGCCTGGGTCTGCTGCTGCAGGAGCGCCGCATCCGCCGCATGATCTCCTCGTACGTCGGCGAGAACGGCGAGTTCGAGCGGCAGTTTCTGAACGGCGAGCTGGAGGTGGAGCTGACGCCCCAGGGCACGCTGGCCGAGAGGATCCGCGCCGGCGGGGCGGGCGTGCCGGCCTTCTTCACGCCGACCGCGTACGGCACGCTGGTGCACGAGGGCGGCGCGCCGATCCGCTACACGGCGGATGGCAAGGTGGACGAGCAGAGCGCCGCCAGGGAGGAGCGCGTCTATAACGGCCGCCACTACATCCTCGAGGAGGCCATCACCGGCGACTTCGCGCTGGTCAAGGCGTGGAAGGCCGACCGCGCCGGGAACCTGGTCTTCCGCAAGACGGCGCGCAACTTCAACCCGGCGATGTGCCGCGCTGGCCGCGTCACCATCGCCGAGGTGGAGGAGGTGGTGGAGACGGGTGAGATCCCACCAGAGCACGTGCACATCCCCAGCGTGTACGTGCAACGCGTCGTCTCCGGTGGCACCTACGAGAAGCGGATCGAGCGACTGACGCTGCGGCGGCCGCGCGCCTCATCCGCCGCGTCACAGACGCCGGCCGCGCAGATGCGTGAGCGAATCATCCGCCGCGCGGCTCTCGAGTTCAAGGACGGCATGTACGCCAACCTGGGCATCGGCATGCCGATGCTGGCCAGTAACCTGATCCCGGCCGGCATGACGGTGCACCTGCAGTCGGAGAACGGTGTGCTCGGGCTGGGTCCGTTCCCAGAGGAGGGGCAGCAGGACGCCGACCTCATCAACGCCGGCAAGGAGACGGTCACCGTCCTGCCCGGTGGCAGCTACTTCGGCAGCGACGACAGCTTCGCCATGATCCGCGGAGGCCACATCGACCTCACCATCCTCGGCGGCATGCAGGTGTCCCGCTACGGCGACCTCGCCAACTGGATGATCCCCGGCAAGATGGTGAAGGGCATGGGCGGTGCCATGGACCTGGTGTCGGCTCCCGGCACCAAGGTGGTCGTCACCATGGAGCACGTGGCCAAGGGCGGCGGACACAAGATTCTCAACGAGTGCTCGCTGCCGTTGACCGGCAAGAACTGCGTGGACATGATCATCACGGACCTGTGCGTGTTCGAGGTGCACCCGGAGGAGGGGCTGATCCTGACCGAGCTGGCAGAGGGCGCCACCGTCCAGCAGGTCATCGAAAACACCGGCTGCGAGTTCAAGGTCGCCGAGGACCTGAAGCCCATGGGCCAGGTGCCCATTGCGGAGTGATCTACATGACGGAAGTTTCGACAGGGTTAAAGTTGTAACTCTGTGTAGGTTCAAGGACTAACCGGAGGTGTCGCACGATGACGGAGCCCACGGATGTCTTGACGGGTTGGTGACGGGAACTTGTGTAGATAGCAAGGACGTTGCCATAATTATACAAACTCGGGTTGTGAACCTCGACTAAAACGCTGTCATCTGTCATGGGAAGACATGGCGGCTGACATTCTGATTCTACCAGTGCAATATGTCGGGTGTTTGGCTTTTCTACGTCCATGGCGTCGCGGACTGCCAGCCTAAAGCGCGATGAAGTGAATCGCTCTGGCCAGTTGCGTGATGATGTGGTAGCTAGGTCTAGCTTAGCCAGACCCTTTCCGAAATGTTCTGTGTCCAATGTCCAGATTGGATGTTCATGCAATCGTGATATACTGATGTGAGATATGATAACAGTCGGTACCGACTTACGGGCCAGTTACGTCTGGATGTCGTTTTTGTGGCGATGTGGTGGTATTTGACGGTGTTGAGTGAGACCGATGGCTCATGTCGGCAACGTAATGCTACTGTTTGCTAATGGTATGAGCGTATTTGGTGAGCGTCAACTGTAACTGTAAGCGTCATGCTAGTTTTGCAATTAATACAGTTTTCGTATCTGCACGGCCATAACTAAATTTGGCAAACTGGAAGACGATCGACCTTAGAGATGCATTATAAGAGCATCGACATTAAAGGTGCAATAGTTAATTGCCGCCTTGCCGGTATTTTTATTACCGCTGGTAATAACAATAATAAAGGTAATCATTCGGTGTACGATCTGGTAATGCCGATAATGGTGGGTTCATAGTTGTGCAGGTTATATATATATATATGGCGGTAAATGTGCCGGTAATGTGTGGAGAGCTGCGGTAAGTGCAGGTAGGCATTTATTTTCATTCTGTTGGTACCGGTAAGGCTGTTTGAAGAAATCTGCAGCTCTAATCGAACATAGACGTTCATCCATGTGGGAAGGCGTTGGACCTGGAGATATATCTCACTTCATCAAGCATTGGGCTCGGGGGACCTTAGCGACCGCGCTCGAGACCACGTGAAGCCAGCGGGAAGTGCGACCGTTTTTAGTCTCTCGTGGCGTACGACTTCCTCAACTATCCGAGTGACAAGTAAACTCGCTGACTCGTTGAATCACTGCCATGTGACGACGCAGCGGACCTTGACGGCTCGCACCCAGAGAACACAGGCCCGTTGGACGGCGACACTGTATTGACATTGACAGAACAGCTGTGCTCGACGCCAGCGCCGGACACTCGGCTGTGTCCCATTACGCTCTTTCAAAGCCCATCATCTCTCAATATCGGACGGCCCGTGTGCGGCCTTAGAACACGTCTCATACACACTCCTCCGCTCCGCACCGCACCAACACGTACCGCATGAAGAGCGACACACACACAAACATACATACACAGACAGGGCGGTATATTATGACTCTGCGACCGGCAGTCTCGCTCGGTTTGCGCAGCGCCCACACAGCTGCCAGGAGCCGGCCTTACCGGCCAGATTAGCGAAGTGGAATGTTGGCTACACGGTTAATACAGAGCGAGTCGGCCGACTGCTACATGACTGACCTAGAGCGGGGCAGCCTCTCCAGCTGCCCAGACCACGACTCTCGCTCGCTTGTTAGACAGATGGGACTTCTCACAGGCGCACAGGGACTTCTCACAGCCCCAGCGACCAGTTCGATCACTCAAAAGCACCTTCAGTAAAACGGGAAACATAATACAGCGGCTAGCGCGACCATTCACGAGCGAAACAACACGTTTATAAGAGCTGTGACCTGCATGCAAACAAACAACACAAAACTCTCAACCATCGCGCGACGCGGAGTAAGCCACGCCTGCCTCGACCCGTCTTCAAAACCACCCCGTGACTTGTTCATATCACAACTTCAGTACCACCTGCCGGCCGGCGGTCTCAGCTCAGCCGCCGTGGCGGCCGCCAGATGGCAGGCGTCTGCGGGTGACCTCGGTCGATGACGTCACGAGGCATCACTCTCGGTGTCTAGGTTGTTGCGCAGGCGCCACAGGCCGACCGAGGTGTCGCTGTCGGGCGCGAGCGTGGGGAAACGAAACGAAAATCAGACACGGGCAAGCAAAACGGGACGATGGTGATCAACGGACAACGGAAAAACAACGGTGCTCAGCAGACAACGAAAAACAGCGACGACGGAGCTGCGAACGAAAACGACACCGTCCCAGCTGCACTTGAGACGGCTGTAGGATCTAGGTGATAGGATGGACGGGAAGAGCGACCGATTTACGGTCGCCAAAAGAGATCTAAGGAGACAAAGAAGACAGCAGGCAAAATAAAGCAGAGTCACCCTCAGAGACATGGAAGTGATGCATATCAGCATGCAAGGTTTTAGTCAGCTGCAAAAATAGCATGTACTTTGTAGGTAAATATACATCGAAACATAACTAAGAGCAAATGGTAATTTTGCCAGAGACAAGAATAGTGCAGAACAGATAAATATGTTTCCATTTTTCTTTCCAATCTCTTACTTCGCTGGCTACGTCTGTCGTGATCTTAATATGCTGTTTCGGGGCTGTGATGCACCTTTAGTTCATCTAAACCCAGGTAGCTTATAGCGGCAACAGTAGGTACAAGCGGGGTGAACATTCAGGAATCGCTGTTAACAGCAAGAATGCGCTGCTAAAAGCGTTCTACCGCTACTCTTAGAAGACATCCATATGTAGACAGTAAGAGTGTAACTGGAGCAGAAAACTAAAACTTTCCTTTTAAGACCGGATGTTCGAATTTTGCAAGCCCACTGCCTAACATATCTACAAGTTGAGATCAAAATCATAGCCGATGAGGGTGGAACATGCAAGTCCCTCTAAAGAAGCAGACCCTACTGAGAAGAAATGCTAGGCGTATGCCGCTCATCTGCAGAGCAGCACAAAAGCTGGCCATGCGGCGGGATAATGTGAATCCCAGGTTCGGAATGTCTCCGAGAGATGGTGTTAGTGCGGGGTGGACGGGCCGGGGCGGAGTTACAGTGCCAGTGAGAACATGCGCCCGGTGGACTGGGTCATGGCGGGGTTCAGGTGGGCCGGCACGCCCGAGCCAGGAAACTTCCAGATCTTAATGTCGCCGCAGCTGCAAACCAAGGACAGCGGTTAGTAATGGCGGGGTGACGCCACTCAGAGGGGATCCTTTATACAAATCTCAGTCTGGGATTCGATGTGCAATGACCGAGCAAACCGGATCCGAGAATGAGGTTAGAAAAACACTGATAAGGGTGAAAAGAGGCTGTCACGTATTACCTAACCACCTATGACGTAATAAGGAGCTTCTTTTGGCACGCATTTTTCAAGTATGAGAACAGAAACGATAACCAGCAAGACACGGAAAAGGACAGTCACGATGAAACATCGCAATGAATACAGAATAATCCGTGTCAAACCCGGCCGACTTTCACCCTCCCTCAGTACGTACTTGGACGCGGTGAAGACGTGCGTCTGGTTGGTAGTGATGGCGTTGATCTGACTGGTGTGCGCCTTCAGCTCGCCCAGGCTCTGGCACGTCTCGACGCCCCACAGTTTGACGGTTCCGTTCCTGCAGCCGGAGAGGAGCGCCTGGCCGCCCGGCGCCAGGCTCAGGCCGCAGATCCAGTCACGGTGCGCGTTGTTCACGCTCTGTTGACACGGGAGGGGAACGCGCGTCAACGACATTCGACCGATTCCGGTTATTGCGCCTGGCGAGGATACTCTATATGTCAGGACGATGCTGCAAAACAACGAAATCATAAAATGACGCCTAAATATACTACGCGACTCTGACTAAAGGATAACCAGAAACACAACCGCATAATTTTAACAAAACACGATACAAATATAACAAAGCGAGAAAGAAAGACACAGAGTACATTTGCGCCTGGTTCGACAGAACGCAACCCTGCAACCGCCGACGCTCGCCCTCAGTCACCTGCAGCAGCGACTGTCTCTCCAAGTCCCACTTCTTGATGCAGGCGTCCCGTGAGCCGGAGAAGAGCGTGTCGCCGTCGGCCACCAGGCACTGGATCCCGTCGTAGTGCGGCGGCTCCAGGCTCATACACTGCTGCACGATGCCGCCCGTGTCGTCGGGCACGTCGAAGCCCTTGATGTAGTGGTCCTTGGAGCCGGTGAGCACAAGGTCACCGCCGCGGCGCCGGTCCACCGCCAGGCACATGATGGCCGCCTGGTGGCCGCCGCTCAGTTTACCCACGCTGTGGAACCTGCAGCAGACGAGTCTGTTTAGAAATCTGATCCACCGGTATCCTTCGATAAGAACTGAGCAAAGAAAAAAACGAAGTTGTGCAGCTCAACATTTTAACTGTAGCAAACTACTGTAAGACCAAACCGAGAAGAGCGTATCGCCGAGCGTGAGCTTGCCATTGTACAAGCCATCTCGGCGTTTCGGATGTGTGCTGTAGGTGTTGCTCACTTCCTAAGGTCCCAGACGCGGACCGTGTTGTGTGCGGCTGTGTAGAGGCAGCGGCCCGTTCCGCCCAGGCAGATGTCGTTGATCTGCGTCTCGCCCGGGGGCATCTGGAGCGTGCGAGACGGCGTCGACAGCGGTACAGACGATGACGTCAGGCCGGACGAGCTGCGGACCAGTGACGTCACTCAGGTTAGAACGGCATAAGAATGGCGTCAGGCGCTATGGTGAAGCAAGAACTTTGTTTCAAACCTGACCAATGCAGCGGCGAAAATGTTCAGTGTCCATTTAAGTGTCCGTCCAGTGAAAAAGAGTGTCCAGTGTCCTTTTCAATGTCAAATTCCAGCTCAGCGAGTCATTTTATACATTTCCCACATAAGTTGATCGCTGGCATTAATACGGAGAGCGTCAGGAAGAACAAAACACATACATAAAAGCCGCCATCATTGCTGAGGCGGCAGGCGCCGAGCTCACCTGAGAGTCTTGACGCATCTGGCGGTGCCTTCCCTGAGGTCCCACACCTTGACGAAGGCAGACGATACACTGAAGACGAGCTGGGTCATCTCCGAGTAGCGCACGCACACTACGTTATTCGGGTGGCCCGTCAGAGACTGTATCTGCCGGCCCGTGCCGAGATCCCATACCTTCACCGTCCGGTCTGTAACGGTGACACACTGTCAGAGACTGGACCCGCCGGCTCATGCCCAGGTCCCACACCTTCACCGTCCGGTCTAAAACGGGGCAAACTATGTACAATGTCAGAGACTGGACCCCACTTTATTAAAACCCAATGCTTCCTCCGTAGCTTGCCTTTGACGATGCCATACATGGCTACGCATTGTTCTCAACATATACCCGTCGAACGCCACATATCATAGGAACTGGTGAAAGGTCATAGTCGCATGTCGTCGCCCCTCCCGTCACCTCCTAGGCCTGAACCCGAGCCGCGCCTCACCTTTGGACCCAGAGAAGAGCCGGTCATTGGTGGCACACACTGAGAGCACCGCCTTGGCGTGTCCCTCGGCCACGTGTGTGCAGATGAGCGGTGCGCGGCCGACGCGGCCCTGGTAGGGCGTGATGACGCCCGTCTCTGGCCGCTCCTCCTGCTGTCCCACCGTCGACGACGTCAGCCGACTGAAGACGTTCTCGTCGCGCGACGTCTGCCGCCGGTACGAGGCCGGCGAGCCCGGCGGCGTGACGTCCTGCAGACTCTCCGCGCTGTGACGGGGTGTGGGGGGGGGGGGGGGTCAGATGAGTCTCACAGGGATAGAGACTAATGGTGGCGTCGCGGGGAGAGGCCAAGGATGCACGGAGGGCTAAGGGGTGGGGCGGTAAGGAGGCTACATTATACATTTGCTGATAGAGCGAGATACGTGAAGAAGTGATACGTGGAGCGTTAGAAAGACAGTATCTAGAAGATGACAATAGAACATTGGCAAAACGATTCGACTGGTGCAAGTTTGCTGCGCGAACACAGCAAGCGTGGTAAAAAGGAAGCATGAAAGTCTGCATCATATATTTCAAAATTATCGACCGAAAGCTGCCAGCCAATGAGGTATTATTGCGCTGACCTGGTGAACTGAAGATTCCTCGACATCCTTTGTGGCATAGAAAACAAAGAAAGGCAGTGAGCTACAAGAAGAAGCTAAAAAGAAGTGCATCAAGTGAGTGAGTGCAACGCCTGAAACAATTACCAAAAATGAAACTGCTTGAGTAGCTCAGAGAAAGTCTGAGGACACTGAGCCTTCACTAATCGATGGTGTTATCTGGGTCTAAGCAGTAAGAGATATATGACATACGCACATGACGTGAGAAGCGTGCGTTAGCAGTGTGGGGCGCCTGGGGCGAATTACAGCCGGGTGGGCGTCACAGCTGTAGGCTGCCGAGTACTCACGCTCGCAGGTTGTTGTTAGTAATGTTAATGTTGCGGCGGGCGAGGCGCGGTGAGAGGGCCTCCTTGTAGGTGCTGCGTCGCACCGGCAGGGGAGAGGGCCGGGGGTCCCGGACGACGGGCGGCCTGCGACACAGTGGCCCCAACAGCCGTACAGCTCAACAGCTCACAGACGGACACAGACACCCGGCCGAGCTTCCCATAGCTCACGGAAGCTCCCACAGCTCAGCGGGCCAGGATGGCTTGCAAAAGCCACGACAGCTAATACGGGGTTCAAAAGCCACAGAAGCATCACGGCAAACGGACAGCACAGCACAGCTACCATGGCTTTCACTCCACACCAGCTCACCGAAACTCCAACCCTCACACAGGGCCCCCGACCACAAACACACGGATCGGGGTCACATTTCACATCACACGTCATGAGAAGTCTGACAGCTATTGAAAGCTTCCACAACTTACCATTACTCAAAAAGCAAATAAACACTCACATCTGACGGTTCAAGAGCTACTTCGACTCACAACAATCGGCAATTCGCAACAACTCCCAAAACTAAGTACGTGAAGTTAATGTCCCGGGTTCCCGAGTTACTTCTAAGTTAATTCTTTACTGGAAACTTGAGGCTCAATGAGTCATGTCTAAGCTGCGATGGGTCGCTTAGAAGCCCCCTCTAAAGCTCGGGGGTATCTAATAAGCGTTTCAACTGAGCACAGAGGCCTCCATATCAGCAAGCTTACGGGAGGTCATAGCACAGTGCGCAAGCATGGGCAATCACACACGGACACATACGCACACGAGCACACACACACACGAACACATACGCACACGAGCACACACACACAGACACACTCTGCTAGCAACAGCGGTAGGCGTTGATAAAAGGAAATACAAATGGAATCGATGCAGCACGCAGCAACTCAGCTGGGACAGAAAAGAAAAGAAAACTACATCACTAAGTGGTCAACCTCTAGTTCTGCTCTATCAACCACCCTTTGCCGCTTTATCCGGGCCATACTTCTACTATTTCACGCAGGTAATATTGTACGTACATACTTGTGGCACAATAAACGATACAATCTACGAACACACCTACACAGCCCACCAGAGTCAGCGCACACACAACGAATCGTTAAGTGACCATGATTTGAGTAGCGTTTTATGAAGTAAGCAAAGCCAACGCGTCAAGCTAGGCTTCGGTGAGAGTTGCAAAATGAAGCTCAATTAATGCAAAAGTTTGTTATAAAAAGCACACATGCTGATAAAAAAACAAGCCCACAAAGAAATTATACGCTTCGCTGAATGATGGGTTTGTTTCACACTTAGCAATTTCACTGTAGCAATTGGCGTCCTCTTAACATCGCACTGATCAACAATTTCAAGCGAATATTTAGCTGAACATTAAAATGCCAGCCGCTTTATCAGGCAAAACATGCTTACATTTGTGCCTACTAAGCACTCTCCCCACATTTCTGTCATCATCCATCCCATGCCCACGGGCAGCGCGTCCCCTACCTGGGCGAGCTGTTGGAGCTGATGACGTGGCTGTGTGAGCGGGAGAGCGGCAGCAGAGTGGGCCTCTCGCCGTCCCTGTCGGCCGGCCGGCCGTCCGGGCCTGGACCGGCGCCATTGGCGAACAGCAGGTCCTGCGTGTTGACAGTGCGCCGGCGGGCCTTGTCGCGGGCGGCCGCCGCCGTCCGGCCCGGCGCCTGGCAGCTGCACCGGCTGACAGCCGGACGTCGGAGACTGCTGATCAGTCCCCACCCGGCCAGGGCAGACGGTGCAGTCGGTGGCCGGCCCGTAGTCCATACACGGCCGCCGAGCTCCGACCCAGTGACTGGTCCTTACATGGTCCTGTGTGACCGGTGCTTACATGGTCCTCTGTGATGGTCCCTTACACGGCCCTCTGTGATGGTCCCTTACACGGTCCACGGACACCTTGCTACCTCAGTGATCAGTCCCTCCACTGACACCGTGCTTCCTCAGTGATCAGTCCCTCCACGGACACCGCTCTCCCCTTAGTGATCAGTCCCTTCACGGACACCGCTCTCCCCTTAGTGATCAGTCCCTTCACGGACACCGCTCTCCCCTTAGTGATCAGTCCCTTCACGGACACCGCTCTCCCCTTAGTGATCAGTCCCTTCACGGACACCGCTCTCCCCTTAGTGATCAGTCCCTTCACGG
>JARFNZ010000025.1:39263-49997 GCA_031763405.1 Balanus nubilus
CCCCTCCAAGTTCTGCGGCCAAACCCCCGGAGTGACCTATTGGCAAGTGTCGCAAGCCGGACGCCACCAAGTCATGACCTGAACACGGCAGCGGCGGTGGGGGCTTCGCAGGCCACAACTGACCGTGGAAACCTGATCTACTGGCCCGCCGGGGCGCGTTGGCGTGTCTTTGTGCGAGTCTGATGTCGAATGGGCACAAGAAATGCATATTAAAACAACTGATCAGAGATACTGTTAATGGTTACACAATCATACTGTGGTTTTCGCCATTGACGCATGCGTATTGCGTATGTTTTACACGGTTTGGTTTCCAGACTGGTGGGGCCATTCCATCGGAGAAATCTGAGCGACTTGATCCCGATGATCAATGACCAATCGATATGTCATTGACGTAGGACGTCACTGTCCAACGCAATCCTAAAGCAACGTTGAAGAGAGTGCGTCTACTGACATCGGTCGTTTGGAGTCATTGACAATCTAAAGCTATGAACTTCCACATGAAACTTCATTCTTGCAAGAACAAGCTGTTCAAAACTTATTTCTATCTTCCGCGTTATAACGATTATAAGTTATTGAAGATGTATTGCTTGTTCTAAAAGTGCCGATTACGCAAATATCGTCCGTGGTTTTACCGTACATGCTGTATTAGCATGGAAGTGAAATTTAAGCCATGGGTTATCCAGAGGTGAATTTCGCCCTGTCCCGCTATCAATTATATTTTGAATTATCGTAATATTTTGTTCTGGGTAATTCATAACTACATCAAAACAGTAGTCAAAACTTCTTACGATGGCATTTAACTTGCGGTCTAATAGTATTGCGATACCTAACCTGTTTGATGGCTTTGTGATTCCTGGACTACATTTTAGCGTTTGTTCCCATTTTGTGTGTGTGTATCAATGTATCAATGGACGTAGACTTCAAGCGACCGAGAAGTGACGCCTCCCGAACTGTTGTGATGTTGAACTAGTTAATCATGTGCCATCTCATGTTCCCCAGGGCGTTCCCGAGTTCTGGCTGACCGTCTGTAAGAACGTCGACCTTCTGGCCGAGATGATCCAGGAGCACGACGAGCCCATCCTGAAGCACCTCACCGACATCCGGGTCAACTTCCACGAGGCTGAGGCCGAGGTGAGCGCCCGGCGAGCCCCGGCGAGCCCCGGCGAGCCCCGTCGAGCCCCGTCGAGCCCCGGCGAGCCCCGTCGAGCCCCGTCGAGCCCCGTCGAGCTGCGCCGAGCCCCGACCGTTGACGGAGCGCCCGGATCGGGACAGCCGGGCGGGCGGCAACGTCCAAATGTTACGGGAGATAGGTGACCTGTTTACGGGGATTTGGCCCACATGCGGGATTGTTTGCGATCTTGTCATTTTTCTAATTCGTTGATGGATGATTTTGAAGCTATTCCGAATCTGGTATTGATCTCTCCTGTTTAATCGTAAAATGTACATGTTAAAATGCCATACTGTTTTGATAGGTATTTACCAGAATCGTATCCTGTTTGCAGGGCTTCACCGTGGAATTCCACTTTTCACCGAACGACCACTTCACAAACACAGTCCTTACCAAAGAATACTCGATGACGTGCAAACCCGATGAGAAGGACCCGTTCTCGTTCGAGGGTCCCGAGATCGTGAAGTCCAAGGTATGACCTGCGTTTCGCGATTTAACCGTCGAATTGCTGAAATTTGAATTTGTATTGCTCATTTTCAACCGTCGAATTATTTAAAGTAAGTAATTGCTAATTTTCTTTTCTTTCTTTTTTGCCTAACACAATCTCAATATTTTTAGCCATTGCTGTTGGCGGGACACCGCATTCAGAATCGTTTGTAACTCGAAAACCATCACCGACAATGAGTTATAACTCGTGAGATGTTCTGCCGCCCTGCCACTGTTGTCCACTTGACCATCCCTGCTCTGCTGGCGACAGGGCTGCACCATCGACTGGAAGGAGGGCAAGAACATCACAGAAAAGACCATCAAGAAGAAGCAGAAGCACAAATCGCACGGCAACACGCGGACAGTCACCAAGACCGTGCAGAACGACTCATTCTTCAACTTCTTCAACCCACCGTCCGGTGCGTGCGCTGGGAGCGGATTGTCGGGACAAGTCCGTGGTAGTGACCAGGGCTGGCAGTTGGTCCTTTTGAAGTAGCTGGTCCATAGGGTTGTTGAGTGCATTGACCTTTTCCCTGAGTAATTGACTTTTCGTTATAACTTGAATCTGTTAGCCTTGATTCATGCTAGTTAATCAATAGAACGTTTGAACTCGGCGCCAGGTTTAAATGCAAGGGCTATCGTAGTTTTCGTTTTCATTGTAACTTGTTTTGGCCGTTGTGGGCTTTCACCTGCCGTTCTGTCCACTCGTGTCGGATGTTTCAGTAACGCCCCTCTGTCCTTCCATGTCGTACGTTTCGGTAACGCCCCTCCCCTGCCTTGCAGTACCCGACGATCCTGATGAGGTGGACGAGGACGTACGGAACCTGCTGTCGGCAGACTTCGAGATCGGCCACTACATCCGGGAACGGATCGTGCCGCGCGCCGTCCTCTACTTCACCGGCGAGGCACTCGAGGAGGACGACTACGACGACGAGGAGGAAGAGGAGGAGGAGGAGGAGGATAGTGAGTTGGAGGAGTGAGAGCAGGCACCATTGTCTTGCCCGCCTCACCGCTGGCGGGCGCATCCATTACCGTTATGCGTTCTGTGACGTTGAACTACCGTGTTTGCCGGCCGGAGCGGCTGGGCCGCCGCTGGCGCTGTTCAGATGCCTATATTCCTGTTAAGTGGCGGCTTGGCTGGCCGGCGCGGGCGGTGCGGTGGGCCCGTCGCCCCCGAGACGAGGCTGAGACGCCCTGCGCCCGCCCGTTGTTGCAGGCGAGGCCGATGATGAGGAGGGCGAGGAGGGCGACCGGCAGCCGCACAAGGGCAAGCCCAGCAGGGCAGCCAAGGCGAAAGGCGATCCTCAAGAGTGCAAGCAACAGTGATCTGAAGAGTAACGAAAACTGCTATCCGGCGAAGCGAGTCTCTGGCTGCTACCGCAGGTCCGAACTGAATTTCTTGCTCATGTGTCTTCTGTCGTCCGCACTGATATGCTGTTCCGCTGCTACCCGTGCAAGTCAACGATGAATAAAGTGGATTCTATGCGTTCTAATGCGCTTCGTTTTGATGGGTTTGTTGTTGCTGATGGAGGATTATAGTAGGGTTGCCAACGGTGATAAAAGTAGTAGAGAAGAGAAGTTTCACCGAAGAAAATTGCGCTCACTTTATATGCTTCGCAGGATTAATACACTTGCCGATTGTCAGTTAACAGACACGGCTAAGATTTGCGACATTTGGCAAAGCAGACGGACAGCCATTAAGCTCTGGAGTCTAACCCGAACACAGTGAATAGGGTGCAAGGAGTGGTCACGGGTCTGTGAGAGAGTTCAACTTTTCAACTCCCAAGGCGGGTAAATAAGTTACCTGTTAAACTTACGCCCTGTTCTCTTCTCACTAGGCGCAAAGGTAGAGCAAACGTTAATAGCACGTAAACATTGAAAAGTCAAATAGGGCACAGTCGGGTAAGGCAGCAATGTTGCTGGTTTAACAGAAGAGTGGAATATGATTGGTACGGCGAGATGAGGACAAAGAAAAGGACAAATGAGAGTCTACGTGCGCTCCACGTTTTGCTTGCTTCTCGCTCAGTGAGAACCTTGCCTTAGACATGAAATGCGTTACGAAGAAATGTGATAATTTTACAATCGTCCAGTTGCAATGAATGGATACCTTTTTTATGGACACGGCCCCAGGCCTCCGGGCTCCGATGGCGACGACAGTCACGTACGTGTGGAAGAAGTTTGAAGACAATTTGATATTGATGAAGCCCTGGGAAGACGACATAAATACCGCTAGGAAGGAAGACGATATATCTAGGAAGAAGTTATAAATTAAATTGATAACTCTAACCTGCCTCCCACGAACATAAAGTCCGACATTCATGAGTCGATTCAGATCCGAACCTTGTCAGATATGAAAAATGTGTCCTCATTCCCACCTATCGATGTTTAACTCCTTGTCCTCCAGATTCCAGAGATTTATGATTCTGAAGTGCAAGTTGACGATTCCGAACATTCGGCAGCTGGCAGCGCCGCTGGAGGAGCTCCGTTATCTGTCCGCGGCTGTGCGCAGGCGCCGGCCACAGGGTCGGCCGCGCAGGGGGGGGGGGGCGCGGGGCCCTCGGCGGTGCCGTCTGGCACTGGTCGCCAGTCCACCGTCGGTCGGGAGTGGTCCGCGCCGTCCGGGTGTGCTCCGTCCGAGTGAACTCCGTCCGCTCCGCGCGTCACCGTCTCCGTCACCTGTACCATCACACCGCCACCATGGCCTGCTGGTCGGAAAACTACCACTTCATCAAGGAAGTGTACGACTTCCGCGTGGAGGAGATGAACAAGTGGATGGACGCGCTGGAGGAGAGCAGCAAGAAACTCATCACCAACAAGGTCTACACGTCCAGGGAGTTCCGCCGTATGAGGGACCAGTTCAGGGTGAGTCCAGCTCAGTGAAGAGTCTTCAGCACGGAAGACAGCTGGGCCGTGTTGTAGGATTTGACAGGTCTGTCGCTTAGGCGGTTAGCTGAGATATGCATGGTAATACCGTGCCATCGTAGCCAGTGCACTTGGAAAGCTGTAGGAGAGATTAGAATCAAAGTTTCCCTCGATCGATCAGTGTAAAAAGGCGGAGGCGGAGACAATGGAGACAATCTTCAACCGGGCTACGCAAGAATGCTAGGGAATTACACACTATCGGTTCAGTTCGTTGTCGCGATGACTCGACCAACTGTGTGCGGTAAGCTTATGGCGACAAACGACGTATCCATTGAAGTAACTATTGGACTGAAATTTCGGTGTTGGGCGTCTCCAAATCACACTGCTAAGCCTTTACGAGATTTTCACGTAATCCATTCATGTCACATAAATGTTTTCCGTCGTTCAAGATGACTCTCCAAAGCAGTTCATTTGGTTTGCTTGGTTAGCGGTCAGCTTGACCCATTTTATGTTTACACAATTACATTTTAGAGGTAAAAACTGCATACCGTTATTTTGGTTATTTTGTGAAGCAATACATTTTACGGGGTCACTACGTCCATGTTTATATCCCCCTCGGCCACCATATCCGCATCCATCACATTTCAGAAATAAGACTTGGTATACCTGTGCAGTTACCTTCTTGGAGGCGTCAGATCAAAGTGTAATTGAATTTGCCAGGTCTGCGAAAGTTTTAAGGACGCGACCTATTTCGCTAGCATCTGTTTGAAGGAAGGATTGTGCCAATAAAAGTCGTGCTAAAAGACGTTTAGAAATACATGTTTAGAAAACATGTGTCGTAATGCAACAGGTTGGGTAAAGCTACCCCGTTTTGAATGTGCCATTGTGCATAGTACTTTTGCCGATCCCATATCCCATATACATATATCCCAATCCCATATGATTATGCATACTTTATATACCCTTATATGCACATACAGTCTACATACATCACGTTCATTTTAGTTAGGCAGGTTTAGCTCAAATTAATTTGTACCAGTCTTCCTCAAAAGTATGTAATACATAAAAGGGGTAAGGTCGGTCATGGCCAAACTTTCCCTGCAAATAAATAAAGGCAGATATATATTAATGGAATGGGAACAATAGTGTCTCGTTATTGATGTCCTTAAACTAAAATTGCTATCCTGATAAGAGACACTACATGGTATCCGCAGACCCGGTTTTGGCGCCTGACCTGCACCGGCCACCTTCGCCTCATTTGCGTCGGGTATTCCCTTATTGTGCAACAAGCATTGAAGAGGTGTTCGCGTATCTATGCAATGATTGGATTTGAAGCATCAGGGAACAAGATGGATTTTTTTATGACGAAGAAGTTCAGAGAATGACTTACAAGAAAACATTAAAAAAAGTATTTATACGCTTTAAAATATACAATGTGCCGATGTTAGCGAATCTCGTCTGTTCTGCCGCCTTCCTGAGTACCGACGAGCAGAAGGGAAAATCATTCATACATTATTTGTCGGCAGTGATCTAGCGGCGTGGTCGGCGTTACCTGAGATTTTGACCCAGGTTTCACGGTAGAGGAATCGGCGACAGAAAGTAGTGTAATACGAATCACAGATACATATAATCGGCGTAATGTATGTATCGTCTACTTGATCACATGATTTACATACATACCATTAAATAGTTGGCGGTAGGCGGCGCGTTGTGACTGATAGCAACATCCTGGTGTGTCGAGTTCATTGACAACAATGAGAAGTAGTCGTGCCTGAACGCTACGGTCTTGGGTTAATGACGAATTGAATTTATGTACGTTCCGTAACTGTTCTACAATCCCTAAAAATGAGTTGGGATATAGCAAATATCGTTTTAATTCTTAAAATCATAAATAATTTATCTTTATAGAAGATATGCATCAAGTTTTATCGAATGTTTTAGGGGTCTCAAGTCAAAATTGACACGTGAACGATTAATTTACAGGCTTATGTCGTTTCGTGTATCTCTGACTGCCCGCAATCCGCATATTTTTGTTTTCCGACAACCCTGAAGGAGAGCATTTGAACCTGTCATTATCTCTTGTCGTTTGGACTTCTCTTGTCGTAAGGAAGTCCGTTTATTTTTAAAGGGCACATGGTTCAAAAGGTTTTGGTAAAATTGGCACCTGCTGATAATGCAAATATCCTTATCAAAGAATTAATTGCGAGGTTAAATTTAATCCATTCCACGTCGAAATCTTTATTTTCCAAAAGAAAAGCAAAAAAAATAGAATCTCTCTTTTCCATTGAGTCACGCATTGAAACAATTTTTTTAAACGATTGTCAGATCACTCAATTTAATAATCAAATGGTGATTGTCGATTTGATGTACCACGTTTGAGTTGATATGGCCTGACGGCGCGGGATAAAATAATTACCCCACACATGAGTATAAAGATGCGTTGATCGACTCGTCTTCGCCTCTTCCATTAACTGCATATTTATACTTGCTCTTTGTGTAATACATATGATTTAGTATTGTAGCTATGTGGAGTCCTTTGTGGTGGAAACTTTTGACCGTGTGCCTTTTGAAAATATACGGACTATACCTGGAGCAAGACAACAATACTTCTGCTCCAGAATTTGTTTTCAAGGTGACGAAACGTGAATTTTCACCGAAAACAACTTGCTTCACTGCAAAATTCCAACAATGTGATGCGATTCTTTGTTAATTCGAGCAACTACATGACCTATTTGCTGGCTTTAGTGATACCTTGAGCGAGTGTACAAACTTTATTTTTAAAAATAAAAATAAAAACGTTTCGGAGTGACTTGGCCGGTGCCCTCGTGGCGACTTCCCAGCGGGGGTAAATTTTCAAAGATTTTACGACTGGCATGTGTATTATGTAGCATTGTTCAAAAGCATTGTTCAAGTAGAATTGTTCAAAATTTTCGGAATTGTTCAAGTAGAATGGTTCAAAAAGCCGCTGAAAGCTTCCTTGCTTGATTTTTGTCTCGATGATGATTATTATTTTGATGATTTTGTCTCGAGTTATTCACGAAAACAAGGATGTGACGCAATGGCGAGTGCTAAGTATTAGAACAACTTGCTAATGTAAATTATTTTTTCGCGGGCACCTATGGTACAAATGCTCTTCTGCAGTGGGAAACAAACGCTTATCCGTTCACGTCCTTCGTCGTTGAAGCTGACACTCCCGCAGTGAGGATGACCTACCCACTCCATGCCACCCTAGACCAAGTGACCCCCACCCCCCTGCCAAGTCACCACGGGACCGGGGTCACTTGGCCGCTCGACAGACCTGTAATTAATGCCTATTTATTTTTTACTCAAACCAACTGCGTCTCACAATATGCCGAAACACCAAATAAATGTGACACCTTTTAGTATTGAGGTGATGAAATGTGGCTTTGATTTTGAAATGTATCATTTTCTATAATAAAAAAACGGCCAAATGACCCTGGTTTCCCCTACCGCTACCGTTATCATCGTTCGCGGCCCGCTGCCAAATGCCATGACGCTTTTGTGATGAAAGGATTCTAAAGAGTCACGTCATGCTCTATGCTATGTCATTGGCTGTTATTTATTTTTCCGTCTCCTGCAATGATACGATATACTGCACGCTGTTGTGAACCTTGAGCAGATTTTTGGATGACTTCGTGACCGATCGCAATTCATAATCCGAGTGTCGGTAATTACAATTAATTTTGCCAATACACTTCAAAACTATTTTGTTCATTGTTGTTGGGAAGTCCAGTGATCTACATGAAAATGCATTTCGTCCATTGATTTCTGTATTTTCCTGATGTGAAATGAATCATTCATTGTGAAATGACTCGCAGTCGCATAGTCTTCGTCTGGTTCAGAGGTATTACAACCACTCGAGCGTACGGGCACTTGATACCGACCTACTGGAGATATTGCATTTTGCATCAATCATAATGCGACGGAATGCAGACACGAAAGTTCCATTATCATTTCAAATACGTATTTGTTTCCGTCCATGCGCTCCGTAAAGACTTGTTGTATAGGTACCTAAGCCAACAACCGTTTCTGAGTGTTGTACAGCTTCTAGGCCAATGCATCAGTGTTATCAATTTAGTTCGAACTTTTTGAATGGACGGGTTTCCAAAGGACTTTGCAAAAGGACTCAAAAGGACTTGAAAGGGTTTCTAGTCAGGGCCCGCGCTAAGCAGCGCTTGATATCTGATTCTGACTCCGACCGTCCGATCAGGCTATCCTTGGTAACCGGCAAAATTTAGAGACGAAGATTTGATGTGACCGACATGCCTGGCCACGCACAACATTTTCTCCTTATTAGCTTGGTTTAGATGCAAGGGAAGTAGTAAAGAACGTTTTACACCCGTGAACCCGTTAAGCCGGGAACACTGAGTACTGACACTTGATGACCAGCTAGTGCAACTCGTCCCCGCCCACCGCCACACCGACCAAGAGTCACCGGCACCCCGCCCGGGACCACCGCCCTGGAGCCACACCGAAAGGCATCTGCCATCAGTCATTCACGTTTACCGGAGACCCACGCGACGGAGCGAGGTTGAATGTGGTTTGCCAATTTTGATTTAAATCTCAGTGTAAATTTACCAAATTCAACACTTTCTCAGGCTGGTGTGCGGGAAAGTGACTGGTGGGAGATGCCTTTTGATGGCAGATGCCCTCAGTGTAAACTCTGCATAAGTTAGCCGCTGCTTCTGTTTTTCCCGTACGTCCACCTGTTGTTTTCGCAAAAGCAATAATAATATAAATTCTGGTTCAGGTCGCAGCACCCCCAATTGCACCGTATTCAATGTCGTCTGATTAACAATTGACAGGTGTCAATCCGATCCGCTGGCCAGAGAGGCCGCATAATATGTCAATGAAGCTGGGAGTTGAGCGATCGACAGCGGGAGAGTCCAACATCGTCATGTTAAAGCGCTCACCGGAAATGGCTTGAGTATGGGAGTTGGCGTCTTCTTAATTATCTTAGCAAACGCTTTGCTCATTGCTGATACACAAGAATTTGACATTCCGAACCGTTTGTTTTGCCGTAGGATAGGTATAAGATATTAACTAAAACATCGTACCTACTTATTTTATTATTGCTCTGGGAAGTATTCCTTCGCCAAGGTATTTTATAGGGTATTCCTTCGCCAATGACAAGCTTTGCTTTGCTCATCTATTGCAGTGATTGATTTCTCCGATGCAGTAAGCTCAGACTTAGCACCCATTCTGACCCTCCTGATGGCCTGGCAAGGTGGGACGCTTTAGTCAACGGTTGATCGAAGCGCGGAATCTTGTTAACTAGACTGATTATCATCTCTGGTTATTCACGAATAACTAGGGAGGATAATTAAAGACAACTAGATAACTAGATATATAATCTCTAGTTACTTAATAACATTTACGATTATGATCTCTCGCTATCGGCTAGGATGTAGTTTGTGGGTTTGTGTACGATACTATGGACGATACTATGACCATTGGCGACATCCTGTGCTGCTGACTGTTGGATGGCTGGTGATGCATCAGACAGGCAGCTAGAAAACCATAGTCGGCCATAGTCGACTCAGTTGTGTCGGTACCCTTTGTAGATTCGCTGTGTTGTGTCTGCAGGTCGATGGTAGCCTGTAGTAACCTTCCCCTGTTCTAGGAGGTGGATCGCCTTTCAGAGACGTTTCTCTCTGTCGTTGGCCAGCATGCTGATGATAGTGGTAAGTAACGAGCGTATGTTGTGTTTGCTTCGGCACACATGGACGTTTTAAAGGGACCTTTTTAAATACGCTATGTGATAGTCAGTTTGTCCTGTTTACTAGTCCAAATTGTCTTTAGAAAAAGTTCGTCCTCAATCTTACTTTGAAGATTTATTTAAAAAAACGTGTTTTGTTTGAAGCAACCCCACTGCTGATTCGCCCCTAATTGAACTAGAGCTTCGCGGTAAAGACGAGTGTGCTGCTCGTGACGAGACGAAGCCAATGGTACCCAATTTTTAGGTCATAGGTCAATCGGTGACCTCTGAGGTCAGGTCATTGACCCGAAATCACCGAATTCCATTTTTGCCGGCAGAATGACTTCTAATCAAGCTAGAGCCTCGCTCTAAAGACCAAGACGTTCCTGTTGGTCCGTATAATGCGTTTGGATACATTACATGTGTCAGTTGACCTTTATTCCTAGTCAAAGGTCAAAGGTCAACTTAGGTCATCTGAGGTCAGTGACCTCGCTTGACC
>JARFNZ010000027.1:0-11717 GCA_031763405.1 Balanus nubilus
ATTCATCTCTATGAATGTCGTTCACTTCATGTGGATTTCAATTTCTCTTGCTTAACTGTAAAGGCTATATGGGTTGTTATTGCTGGTCTTTGTTGTTCAAAAACACACACCCGACCGGATAGAAGTCGACTAATCGTCGACAGCGGCGATCCTAGCCAGTGGCAAAGTCTCGTTCAGTATCAGCGACAACAGAGGAAATGGCCAGAGCATCAGCCGCCCAGAGAGCAGCCCGTTTTTTTTTATCATACTCAGACTTTGGAAAATGCAACTGAGGATTATAGTTGAGATAACCTGATGCCAGCCTGTACTCACCCTGATGACCTCTGGACAGGCGTAGTGCGGACTGCCGCAGCTCGTCTCCAGCGTGTGGCCGTCCGGCTGCAGGGAGGCCATGCCGAAGTCGGCCACCCGGATGTTGTTCTTCTCGTCCAGCAGTAGGTTCTCCGGCTTCAAGTCACGGTGGCTGCAAAGGCAGGTCAACAGGGGTCACGGAAACCGCGACGGGCAATGACGGGTTATGGAGAAGGGCACACAAGGAAAATATGGCAAAAGTTTAACCCTCGCCTTGCTCGGCGCCACCCGCCTCGTGCGGGGCGGCGTTTTTGAACACCCCCCCCCCCCCCTTCTAACTCGGCTCCTATGACAGGCAACAGAAAAAGAAAATGCGTTTGAAAGCTCGTCAAAAATCATTACGAAACCATATTAGTTAATTTTTCGCTCAGGGTAAAATTGAGGTCACCAGAGGTCAAGGACAAAATTTTCAAAATATTGACTTTTCAGGAATTTTCGACAATATCTCGGGATGAAAAATGCTAGCAAGGATAAAACTAAAAACAGTGGAAAGCTCTTGAAACTTTCTTTCGCCAAGGTATCATCAGATTTGACTTCATGTCATTAGTTTAAAGTTTCAGAGGTCATTAAAGGTCAAAATGTATGTTTTCTACGAAAACGGTTCTTTGCAAATAACTTTTTCACTAAAACAAGTAAAAAGATCAAATTTGACAACCTCGTGTTTGTCTCGCCAAGGCGCGTCGAAACATATACATGGTGACCTCTGGAGGTCAATTTGAAAATTCAACCTCAGGTCAAGGTCACGTGGTGACCAAAGTAGGTCATGTTGGGTCATGCTGCATATGAGTCGATGCGTATTGAGGAGACAAACATATTGGTACCACCTGCACGCCTCTATCTTGACTCCATCAAAAGTTATTAATAACAAGTGTTGGTGACCTCGAGTGACTTCAGATGGCTTTACAGGGGTCACCTATCAAAATTAGCACTTGTGTCATCAATACTGACCTACTTAGACATGATCTTGAAACAATTGGATTGATCGCATAGGTATCCTATGAACAGAAGGGATCTGATCTTTTTTCCCCCATTGACTTATAATGGGCAGGTCACGGTTATCAAAAATCCGAGATTAACAAATTTTAGGCAATGGTGTCCTTATGTAATTCTGAAAGTTGTAAACCGATCATTCAGAAACTGTTATTATGGCACGACTTTACGGGGTAGTCTCTGTCCATGGGGTGTAATCGACCCCGACGGTCCGCCCCTGCGGCCACGTGTCTCCGGCGGTGGGGGATGTCGGCGTCGGGCACAAGTGGCAGAGGAACATGTCGGGCCGCTCTCATGCCGCCTCCAGCCTCAGGACGCCGTGATTGATTTGGCAATACCGCCTCGGCCGGGGTCCGATCCGGGGACGGGTGGGGGCGGGCTACAGTAATCATCAGCGATTGGTGACAAGGAGAATTTTCAGTGTGATGTTATTTGAGTGTGTTAGAGAGTACACCCAAAAAAATGGAACAACGAATGGGACTTATATATCCACTGTAGTGCCTAAGAAAGAATAGATTACCTTGCAGTGGCGGGGAGTGGGCATACAGAATACGGAGTACCACAGCTTCTGCCAGGGGTGTAGCTTCTCCAAACCAGTTGGGGGGGGGGGGGGGGTTGGGCTGAAGGAGTTTGGGGGTGGCTGAGGTGGGGGAAAATCGCTCAAGGTACGATCAAAATCCTAAGGTATGCGGGTTTCTCCCCGTATTTGATCCACTTTATCGTCAAAGTTAGGGGGCTCAAGCCCAAGTTTGGGGGGGGGGGTCCAAGCCCACCCAAATGAATACGAAATTTCATCCCTGGCCTCTACATTCATATTGTGATAGGCAACTATAGCCGATCTTGGTAGAGATCGCGGCAAATTGATTTTTATAGACAATATTACGAGTATTTTGCAGACGCAGTTCTGAAGCATGGATGGCTTTGCGTGCGGGTCCAGTGGCAGAGATGACCGATTGGTCGCTCGGGGCCTTGCCGGGGGACAAAAACAGGTCGGTAACAGCAGGCAGGCCGGGTCCTGTTGTCGGGCCCTCCAGCCGGCCGGGCGGCGCAGCACAGCGACGCCGTGTTTTTACGGCCCGCGACTGGCGGCGGCAAGTATATAAGGCGGGGGTGAGGTCCTACCGGCATGACATCGGGGCAAGCCAGCTCCAGTCATGAAGACCACCGCCGCTCTTCTGCTGCTGCTCTGCGGTAAGTCGGCCGCCGAGCATCGCGCTCAGTCAAAAGGTTCATCTCAGCTTTAGACTCAGCGGTACCATATGGTCCCTCAGAGGTCCCTCCAGCGATCCCATAAAAACTGCTCTTAGAACTTCCTTCGTAAAATGTAAAAAAACGGTCAGTTAAAGGGTCGGGTCTAAGTTTGTCTCGTAAAAAGGTGTACCAAATGTAGTTATTTAATGAGGAAAGCACTGCAATTGATCAACCAGTAAATGTTGTTGATACTTCAATAGAAATGTGTATGTAATGGCTTGAAACTTGAAGATAATTGTTAGTACGTCTTCCCATAGTATCATCGCTGAATGTTGTGTGGAATTTCGTAGTCTCTCACAAAACTGGTGCTGAGTTAGGAAAATCTTAACTTTTTATGTCTCAGTGGGTATATGTTATGTTTAAATCACGGTACTCCTGAAAATTGCTTACCTTATACATCGGACGCATTATTGTCATGTTGCGTCTCATTCATCTTTGATACTTTGTCATATATGCAGTTTTGTCACTTCTGTTTCAATGCAGAGCAGTGCTGCTCGGGGAGACTTGTTCCCACCACCTTTCATAGTTTAGCCGAATATATTTTGCAGGGTTTTATTTGATCTCGGCATCAGAATGTAGTGAAACCCGTTGACCAGCCAGTGGATCGCCTTTTACTGAGACATCCATACCAAGTAGTCTATTGTACGGGTATACGATATCAGGGCTTGTTCCCAAAATTATTTTCGCATAAATGGGCCTGAAATCTGTGATTTGAATGTTGTTACTTTCACTATAACTTAACATTGTAACGCATTGCTGTATCGTGCAAAAAAGTTATGAGCGAAGTACTGAAAAAGATAATGCGAAGATGCTAAAAATGTTATATCAATGATATATGCACATTTACGGAAGGTATTGCGAGAAGTGTTTTGCTTCATACGGTCATATCGTTGAGACAAGCATACTACAAAGCATAATTCTGTTCATGAATTACTTGTTTGCTTTTGAACACGGAATTACAAAGTTTCAGTTAAGTAAAACAACGAAGCCATGATTAAAATTGCTTGGGTCATCGTAAAAAAACTAAAATCATGGAAACTTACAATGTTAACAAAGTTGTTATTTTGCAACAAGAATAACAAGTTGGATTTATGTTTGATCTGGTGTTATCTTCAGTTTTGTTTAAGCCTCATATAAATAACGTTTTAAAACACTGCCTGGAACGTATTTCTGTTGGTCTCTATTTTTATTAAAGGTTCATTCCCACATTTTTTATATAACAAAATTGATACTTGATAGGGTCAGATTCTCCTGATTTACCAGTCCAGTTCATTTGAAAAGTTCGCCCTCAATCGTTTGCAATGCAAGAATGAAAATGCGAAACAAATTAATGCAATCTTCAAACGAAGATTTCAACAGATTGATGGCGAACTTCCCAAAACGGAATTGACTGATAAACAAGAGAAGTTGGTCTTATCACTCAAATCAAGCTAGTTTTTTAGTGGGAATGCCACGTCAAGCTACACATTGTCGCAAGAAGGCAAGTCAAGGGTCAATCTTAATCTGCAAACATAAACGCTGGAACAAGAAGTTGGTATTGCAACTGACTTTTAAATTGAATACATTTCGCTTTAAAATGCAAATAAAATGGAATACTTCTGAATCCGCAAAAAAAACATCAATCTTGAACTTCCTGTGGACATGGAAAGATCGGTTTTCTCTAAATAAAATTACATTTTGTTCAAAAAGTTACAGACCGTCTTGATCACCTTCTTGGATTATATAAAATAGCTGCTATAGCCATTCCAGGTGTGTACAACGATTCAGATATGTCGTACAAATTACAATGTATGTTTAGTTGATATTCTTAACTGACAGCATCTTCAAATTGAAACCCGCACAGAAATTGTGTTCAATTTGTAACAGCTGATAACCAGCGTCATCATTCAAAATGCGGTCACTTTCATTAACATCTACTTACATTTGAGTCAGAACTGCTAATTATCCAATGATACAAATGCAATAGTGACCCCCCAGCCTCGAAATAAAGTGTTCAAATGTGCGTATCGTCCAGATACTAACGGCGTGTTTGTCTCTTCCGCAGCGGCTGCCGCTGCCGACAGCTATGGCTTCAAGCCCAACAACCAGTATGAGTACCGGTTCGTTGCGAAGGTGATGACGGGCATCCCGGAGATCTCCTCGCAGTATTCGGGCATGGGATTGCGCGCCACGCTGCTGGTGCAGGCTCCCGCACCCAACGTCCTCCAGTTTAAACTGCACGACACCGAGACGGCTGAGCTGCGCAACAAGCAGGTGGACCTACCCTGGCACCACAGCTTCCCGCTCAACTGGAAGCCGGTCACCGAGGTGAAGCAGATGCTGGAGCAGCCCTTCATAGTCCAGCTGCAGAAGGGCAAGATCGTCGACCTGGTCGTGGGCGGCAACGAGCCAGAGAACATGGTCAACATCAAGAAGGCGATCGTGCAGCGCTGGCAGATGAACATGGACAAAGACATCGTCTCCGAGTTCCCCACCGGCAAGTTCTTCGAGAACACCAAGCAGCCGCTGTACTTCGAGGCCGAGGAGCAGTCGATCGGCGGCCTCTGCCTGACCGGCTACACGGTGACGCCCATCCTGGAGCCGCAGACCCAGCTGGAGACCATCAAGACCTTCGGCGTCAACGTCATCAACGACTGGAACTGGAACGAGCAGAGCATCCCCAAGGAGGTGAAGAAGTCGCGCTTCCTCGTCACCAAGAACATATTCCATGACAAGTGCAAGAGGCGTCCCATGTTCCAGAGCCTGAGCCCCGCGCCGATCACCTGCAGAGAGAACGTCACCGATTGCTTCAACACACAGGCCAACAGCACCACGGTGGTCCGCTATCTGCTCCGCGGAGGGCGTAAACAGTTCGAGATCGAGGCGGTGAGCGCGGAGAGCGTCCACAGCATCTACCCGTTCCAGGCGGCGTCTGAACAGATCATCACCGACACGAACCAGACGATGGTTTTGCTGACCACCAGGCCCATCACCTCGCCGTTCCCCGACCCTCCCCAGAAGCGCAGTCTCAAGCTCATCAGCTGGGCCGTGTCGATCCGGGACAACACCACGCCCGAGGAGGAGTTCTTGGCCAAGCCTACGCTGACTGACGCCCCGATCATCAACATGGCAATGCCCATCTTGCCGCTGCACCGGATTCTGGAGAAGGTGCCCGTGGCCGAGCTGAAGAAGAAGGTTCTGGGTTTGGTGGCCAGCCTGGACTCCAGCTTCGATCAGGTCCCCGACCCGATGACTCGCGACACGCCCGGCATGGTCACCATCCTCAAATCGCTGCTGAACATGATGTCGCTGGCCGACCTTCAGGACATCTACAGCAAAATCTCAACCATTCCGGACCGCAACGTCGACGTCATGAAGAAGCTGTTCCGTGAGGCGGTGGCCATGGGTGGCACCAACCCCTGCATCATGCTGGTGAAGAAGTGGATCGAAGCAAAGGAAGTTGTCGGAGCCGAGGCTGCCACGCTTGTTATGTTCATCCCGATGCACATCAAAACCCCGACTGTCGAGATTCTGCAGGAGCTGTTCAAGACGTTGCGGAACGGCATTGCGGAGAACGACGAGCACCTCCGTCATAACAGCATGCTGGCTTTCACCAAGACGGTCAACATTGCCTGCATCCGCAAGGCTTCCAACAAGAACGCCTTCCCAGTAACCATGTTCCAGCAGTTCTGCAACGCCGAGACTACGCAGATCGAACAGCAGTGGATTCCGTTCTTCAAGAAGCGTCTGACCGAAGACGTTTCAATCCGTGAGAAGATGGTGGTCCTGAAGGCCCTGGCCAATCTGCAGCACCCTGCTGTGGTGACCACCCTGATGGAGGTTGCCACCAAGAAGGACGAGAACGTGCACGTCCGCGAAACTGCCATCTACACCATGATGAAGTTCCGCGAGATCGACCCTGTCCTTGTGGAGGAGATCGTCAAGCCTATTGCGTTTGACCGCAATGAGTACCACGAGGTTCGGATGGCGGCGACCACCGTGCTGATAACGCTGAACGGCCCGCTAGCTACCTACCAGACCCTGGCGATGCACACCTGGGTTGAGAGTGACCAGCAGATCACCAACTACATCTCCAGTTTCTTGGAGCAAGCCGCCAACCTGACCGACATCAACGTCCCATGGCTCTGGGAGATCCGTGAAAAGTCACGGGCGGTGTTCCGGCTGACTCGTCCGGTACTTCACGCCGATCTGTTCACCCACAATATCCTCGTCAGGAGCCAGATCGACCTGCTCATGGTTACTGCTGAGATGGACACCGTTATCAACAAGTCGCCCTTCGACATCTCTTCGCTCACCTACCGCGGCCACATGCGCAGCTACAACAGCCTGACCTTCTTCCCGATTCAGATGTACAGCAAGTTTGTCGGTCTCCAGAATGTGATCGACTTCCTGATGGCGCCAGACAGTACGACGCGCATCAACCGCTTCAACCGTGGCTCCGAGCCCCTCCAGACGGCCATCGGCGAGCTGGCCGAAATCAAGAACCTCCTGAAGATGGTCAAGCGTGAGAATGAGCCGCTCATGGTCTGGCTGCAGGCCAACATCATGGGATCTATGGAGCGCCTGTTCGCTTTCGACCAGCAGGCCATCCAGAGCACTCTGGAGGCGCTGCGCGGCTCCAATACCAAAACGTATGAGCTGAAAAACTTCCAGAAGATCATGAACCTGCTGGATCACGTTGTCGGACTGCCAACGGACGTCGGTGTGCCGATGATTATTATGAGGAACGCGCCCGCTGTCCTCTCCATCCGCGGAGATATCGTCTTCGAAAGCAAGAAGTCCGCTGACGGCAGCCGGCTGATCAAGCTGAACACGAAGAACCTGCAGCCCTTCATCAACGTCAATATGCAGTCTCTGGTTGGAACAGTGAACCCCCTCACCACGCGGTTCCTCGCGGCAGGAGTCAGTCACAACATCATGGTGAGCCTGCCGATCACGACCAGCACTGAGTGGGACACCAAGAGCCAACGCGTCGAGATGTACGCTAAGTTCATCAACACGCCGAACCAGGTCAACCTCCTTCGCATGGAAACATGGCCTTTCACAACCGCCATGGACCTGACGAAGGTTACAACCACCATGCGCCAGAGTTCTGAAACTAAGCCCATGCACATCAAGGTCCCCACTAGCACCGAGATGCGCCTCGGCAAGGATATGTTCGGCATCGATATGACCATGACGTACAAGAGTGAGGACGACTTCGGCGATATTTGGAGCTTTTTCCGCAAGATCAGCGCTACTCGTAAGCTTGGCAACATGTTCACTGTTCTGCCAACCATCCGTCCGAACCTGATGAAGCTCTCTCTTGACACCTCCGCCGCCACCACCCAGAAGATGATCATCTCAGTGGCCAAGGACTACTTCAGCCGCCACCACACGCTGAAAACCGTGAACAACCCGGAGGCTGAGCCAGTGGAGCATATCGAGTGGCTGGCCGACAAGGCGCAGTACCGCGACGAGAAGCACGCTGCTGTCGAGAAGGACGCTCGCCGCGAGGTGATGAAGCGGTCTCGCCGCGTGCTGCAGAACATCCACACTGGCGAAGCCGTGGGCTACACCTGGGTCATCAGCGCTATGGGCATGAGGGAGAAGCGCATGGCACTCAAGGTGGTCTCCGTGAGGGACGCGACCCGCCTGAACACCAAGGTCGACGCACGCTGGCTGATGGTCCCCACCGACGATGTGCCCATTAAGCGTGAGCTGATTGTCAACGGACACATCACGTGGCCACGAGTGGGACGCACCCTAAACGATCTGCTCATCTCCAACCTGTTCGCACCCGTTGAGATGACCGTCAACGTGGGCATCAACGACACGATGACCCGGGTTGCCACCGTGAATGGATACCTGCGCCAGACTGAGTACTATAAGATGTATGCCACCCAGAACCGTGTCATTCGCGATTGCCGCGAAATGAGGAACAGCGGCTTTGAGCACGCACCCGTCTGCGAGCTCGCCAAGATCAAGGCGTCGCGTCTGAACCGCGCCAAGCTCACCCTGGACATGAACACGAACCTGAAGAACGAGCTGACCTCAGTTGGACTCCTTGGCAAGGACAGCATCACAAGGAAGACGATGTACGATGCTCCTTCTTGGATGGACATCATCACCAACTATTTCATCACCCGCCTGACAAACTTCCCGAGAACCATGGCTCCTACCAAGCTAAACAACGTTCACCAGCGAAGTGTTCAGCTCGAATTCAACCCGTACGTCAAGGCCTGGAAGCTGGTTATCGACAATGCTAACACGGAGATCAAAATCAAGGAGATCCGCCCTATCGAATTCCCATGGAAGACCAACGGTGTTTACAACAGCAACAACAACTTCGGCCTTTCCATTCCGTTCCTGCCATTCCTGAACATTAACGAAGGCATCAACGCCTACGAGGATAGTTGGGAGACGCGCAACCGCAAGATGATGGGCATCAACATGCACAAGTGTGTCATCGACGAGTACTTCATCAAGACCTTCGACAACGTAACTCTGCCGGAGAAGATGGCCAAGTCGTGCTGGCACCTGATGGCCAAGGACTGCTCCGATGTCACCAAGCTGGCTGTCCTCGTCAAGCAGATGGGCTCGCGTCGCGCCGTCCGCATCATCACCAGCACTCGCATCATCGAGCTCCTCCCCACCGGCCTCGACTACTACTTGCGTGTGGACAAGAAGGACTCGCACCGCCTGCCCGTCGGCGAACTGGTTGTCATCGAGAGTGAGAGCGCTACCAAGGAGCCGGAGGCCCGCATCCTGAAGTGGTCCGCCGACCTGTTGGAGCTTGAACTGCCCCAGTACCAGGCGCGTCTTCGCATCGTCGGCCCTGCCGTCAAGCTGATGCTGGAGCCGATGTTCCTCCGCAACCGCGTCTGCGGCATCTGCGGAGACATGAACGGCGAAAAGTCGCAGGACCTGATCGGTCCCAAGCGCTGTCTGTTCTTCGGAGCGCGCGAGTTCCAGGCTGCCTACATGGTCGACAAGACCTGCCAGAAGGACCCGCTGCCCAACTACGGCGACGACTGCGTCAAGGTCAAGCGCGAGTCCTGGATGCACTAGAGGGCTAGTGTGCATGCTCGGCATGATGCCGGAGCAAAGACGGGGTTGTCAGGCTAAATTGGGCTGTGTTTTTGAGTGACGGCGATTGTTAAGTAGTCTGTATTGTATCTGGCGCAAGTGGTGCGATTAATAAACAGTTGATCGTGCCGAACCTCCGAATTTGATGACGATGGTGATGAGGAGAGATGATAGCTCGACACATTGATAAAGGACGCCGAACACCAAGGACTGGGGAATAGCATATTATTGAGGCTCCTGTGGAAAACAAACAATACAAAGCAAATACATAGAAAACATGTGCATGAAAACAACAAACAACAATCAAATAACAGCATAAAATATAACGACATACACAGCAAAAAGTACCTACATTTCATTCAATATAGTAGATGAAAGAAACAGTAAATCATATTTCCGCTAAAGATGCACATCTGGTTCCCAAAAACAGCCACCCGTAATACAATAGAAGCGCCACTTTATGGGCATGAAAACACCAGACCATGCTGCAATCCTCCATATGGTTTCTCTGCATTCGATATTCCGTGGAGACGGGAAAAAGTTTACGGAATCGATGGATGATTTATTTGTCGCGCAGATTCAGCCCGGAGAGAGAACACACTCCACCCGTCACTCGCTGCCATTGCGGAATGGGGTGCTAACTTTCTCCCGGGTTTATTGACGAGAAGAGGGTTGATGCAGCAGTGGAAATATCCAAATACGCTGCGTGTGTCGACCAGTGTCTGCGACCAATGCTGACAGGGAGTCAATCCCTCCGACATCTGCTCGACGACCAACTCTAAAAACAGTCATCCGTTGAAATGGCTCGGGCACTGGCGGTACTTACCATATTGAATGGCTGTGGCAGAAGTCCAGTGCAGAGATAATCTGCCGGAAGAATCGCCTTGCCTCCTTCGGCGTCAGTCGGCCTTTCTTGACGAGATAGTCAAACAGTTCGCCGCCCGACACATGTTCCAACACTAAATATCTGCAAACAGACCGGGCCGGGCCGGGCCGTCACGGCGCGGCGTGGTAAACACCGTCTCCGGCGGGCGAAAAACAACTTTAATCATGTGGAACGATGACTTAAAGCTTTCAGCACTCTGGTAGTGAATTTGGTAGCACTTGGTACACATGAATAAGGATGTAAATAGAATAAAGGAAGGTTATATGCAAAAGTAAAAAGATGGTCATCTGCTTTATCGCAAGCGCCATTCGCATTGGCCAACTTATTTTAAAATTACCAGATACAAAATGATGAGCACATGTGATATAGGAAAATCGAAAAGGCGCTTGTATATAACGTAGATATCAACCTTAATTTACTACTGAAATGTTTGCAGTTTGATTCGTTTATACAACAAAGAAGAGTGATTGCATACTCACAGATATTTCTTGTTATCGTACACGTCATACAGTCCTAACACATGTGGATGGTCGATCAGCTTCATGATGGCGATTTCTCTCTCCACCTGAAATTGGCAAACAGTCAGTGAACAGCCCTGCAGCAGCGCGTCTCCCCCTCCGGCCAGATCCAGTAGCAGCATTCCCCGGCTCTCCCGACACTGAGGCAGCGGGTTGCCCCGCTGTCCGGGCCTGAGCTCGGACGTTTACACCCCCCCCCCCCCGCCCCCCACACCCCAGTTGACCGGCACTACGACAGCCCAGTGACCCCAGTTGACCCGGCACTGACACACCCCGGTTACCCCGGCTATTGTTGCTTTAGTGAGGTAAAACAATTATGTTTTTATACGGAAAAGTATTTTTTATAAACATTTTATGTAATTTTTCAAAAATTCCACTTTTTATCACAATATCACAATATGTGGTTCAGAAGTTTTGATGCTTTCAAACGTTATTTTGAGCATTGTTAATAAGATTAAAGATAGTGTGTCTACTGACATTGGCGACATGGAGTTCTGGACATGGAATTGAAGGGCAGATTTTTCTGAATCAAGTCATACTTGCATTCCTCCAGTAGAGCCCTAGTTGCTGAGAAACTCCGTTTACCCCAGCATAGGTATGGAATACAAAAGTTAGTGGTGTTACCCCAGCCCGCTTCCATCACTAGAATTCGA
>JARFNZ010000027.1:31328-56724 GCA_031763405.1 Balanus nubilus
TAGCAAAATGACTTAAATTTACTATTCAATTTATTGCCTTGTGTTCAAAAACACTGCCGACTCCGAAAAAGTGGAAAAACCCTTACATTCCCTTTAATCAGTGTTTATTCGAACTTAGATTATGCAGTAAAACAAGCTGAATGATCATAGCTGCAACATCTCGAAATCTTTACATCATCTTTACTTCATCTCACCATCATTCAATATTTAGGAATGTATCACAATTTCGTTCCACAGCCAAGCCGAGCGCGCCTGAGGGTCCCCTGGAGGTGTCCGACGTCCACAAGGACGGCTGTAAGCTCAAGTGGAAGCCACCTCTGGACGACGGCGGCGAGCCGATCGAGAGCTACGTCGTGGAGAAGTACGACCCCGATGTCGGCATCTGGATCCCCATCGGCAACTCGATACGACCCGAGATGGAGGTCACTGACCTCACGCCGGGTCACGAGTACCACTTCCGGGTCAAGGCCGTCAACAAGGAGGGCGAATCGGAGCCGCTCGAGACGGTCTCGCCGATCGTCGCCAAGGATCCCTTCAGTGAGTTGCCTGTGGAAAACAAACCTCGCGATAACCAGGGGAGACTTACGGCCCAGGTTCCCGCATCGACCTTGGAATGAGGCAAACTGATGAAAATTGCATTGAACTATTCGGATCAAGCTGGAGTAAGAGTGGATCAGTGTTTCTGATATGAATGAGTTATAAAAAATTAAACAGTATGCCATTCAAATATCATTGCTGTCAAGGAAGTCATATAGGCACATAAGATCTAGTGATTCTGTTGCCAACGTTTAAGCGCCCAGCAACCCATACATCTCTCGCAGATGGCGTCAAAAATCAGATCTAACTTTCAATATCACTAATTAAATATGTTCGAAAACCTGCGTTCCTCAACTGATCGTGAACTGTTGTGTTCAGCTGTGCCGGATAAGCCGGGCACCCCGGAGGCGCTCGACTGGTCCACCTCGCACGTGGAGCTCACGTGGAAGGCTCCGGCGCACGACGGAGGCGCGCCCATCACCGGCTACATTGTCGAGAAGAAGGATAAATACGGGTCAGTGTTAGTAGTTGGTAGTTGGTAGTTGGTAACCTGGTAGTAACCTGGTCAACTACCCCTGGTAGTTGGTAGTTGAGCTCGACGCTTTGCAACTCTTGGTGACTAAAGCGTTGGAACAAAGATCCGACCTCGGCTTTTTCCAGGCCATTGGTTTTCCTATGTAATTGCGGCTAACAAACATTCGACTCCGAGTTTGTGCCAAGGTTTTAGTTTTGAATTTTTGTGTATGCTACAACCAGCAAGGATTCCAACACGATACCCGTCCCTGAACTTCAGCCGTAGTCTGTCCAGTTGTTGTTTTGACGATCCTCTGTTATCCGTCCACAGCCGTATGTGGGAGAAGGCGTGTGAGCTGGACGGCCCCGAGTGCACCGGTTCAGTGCACGGCCTGATTGAGGGCGTCGAGTACCAGTTCCGCGTCACCGCCGTCAACAAGGCCGGCCAGTCGGAGCCGTCCGAGCCCAGCAAAACCATCACCGCAAAGGCCAGATACTGTGAGTACCTGCAGCAAACTCATACGATGTTTGTGCACCAGCAACAGCATGCTTTTCAGCAAAACATCATTGACAAAGGAATTTTGTGGAGCTCACTCAAACGCTAGGGTACAAGAAGTTCAAATGTTACGCTGTTTGAGCAATAGTTTTTCCAATAGTCCAATGATCAAAAGGTAGTGGTTTACCGTTCTTTATCTCACTTCTTTCACCAGTTTCTTTCAATTTTTGCCGATATCTCTGCCTAGTATGACGAGGCGCTGACCGTTACCTCCGACGTCCTTCACAGTGGCTCCGAAGATCGACCGGCGGAACCTGCGAGACATCACCATCTCCGCTGGCTCCATGGTCAAGTTCGACGTCGATGTCTCCGGAGAGCCGGCGCCCACCACCAAGTGGTTCAAGGAGGGCTTCGAGCTCAAGTACGTGCCCGTTGCCTCCATTTAAACAACACATGAAAAGAAACATTGCCAAGATGTGGTCTGATCTTAGGAAAACAGACGCACACCATATTGTGTTTTATGAGGATAATTGAAAAACAGGCGTAGGTTTATCATATCACGTTTCACTTTTATGAGGATAATTTCCTTGAATTTAGTTAGGATAGAGGATCAGGATGCCGTACTCCACTTCAAAGCCAGTACAAAGCTATCGCAGAGCACCATAAGCCGACCACAAAAATAGCATGGCACTTGTCGATCAGCGGTCTGAAAAAGGCGCCATCCTTCCTCAGGCCGACCAAGCATCTCAACATCGACAACAAGGAGTACAACACCAAGTTCGTGCTGCGTCACGCCAAGCGGGAGGACTCGGGCGAGTACACCATCACGGCCCAGAACAGCTCCGGAAAGGACACCGTCACCGTCAACGTCACCGTCACTGACAAGCCGGGCAAGCCGGAGGGCCCGCTCAAGGTCAGTACATACGGCGCAGCTGCGAGACACGTGCTGCCTTGCTTCAGGTGATGCTCGACGGAAACTCCCCATGATTTGGTAGCACAAGCAGCTCAATGATATTTAATCCCTTTTCATACATTTGCTCTTTTAAAAATAATAGTGACAACTGACAACTACATATTGTGACAAAAAAAAACGCAATATCGCGAAGTAAAATTCAGCATTCCCCTGTCCAAGTGATATCTGTATTTGCCTCATGAGAAGGCTGCATGAACACTCGTCAATCTCGTTTCCTGCCGCAGGCTTCCGACGTGCACA
This sequence comes from Balanus nubilus, assembly GCA_031763405.1. Lineage (NCBI taxonomy): Eukaryota > Metazoa > Arthropoda > Thecostraca > Balanomorpha > Balanidae > Balanus > Balanus nubilus. Next base: position 34,088 of record JARFNZ010000027.1, read on the forward strand.
AGCACGGTTGCAAGCTCAAGTGGCGCCGCCCGAAGGACGACGGCGGTACCCCGGTGGAGTACTTCGAGGTGGAGAAGCAGGACCCGATGACGGGCATCTGGACCCCGGCCGGCCGCGCCGACCAGCCAGAGATCGAGATCAACAACCTCACCCCCGGCAAGGAGTACAAGTTCCGCGTGAAGGCCGTCAACGCCGAGGGCGAGTCGGAGCCGCTCGTCGGCGAAGAGACCATCGTCGCCAAGAATCCATTCGGTGAGGGCTGCGTTTGAGGTGCAGGAGTTACAGCTAGGCGAGAAAGCGGCTGTTGGGAGTTGGATACGTTGAGCTTGATGTGATGGGAAAATATGGTCATAAGGAAAAAACAATAATAATTAAATACAATATAAATAATTACGTAATATATGTACTTATGTGCTTCCCGGACATGACTGCGCTTTGTGTAAATAGCCAAATACATTTTGCTGATGCGAACCTCGCTACGTTCCTGCAGACGAGCCCGACGCGCCTAAGAACCTGAAGGCGACTGACTGGGACAAGGACCACGTGGACCTCAAGTGGGAGCCGCCAGTGAACGACGGCGGCTCGCCCATCACCGGCTACCTGGTGGAGAAGAAGGACAAATACGGCAACTGGGAGAAGGCACTCGAGGTAAGGCTACGCCCGTCAAGGAATCTGTGCAATGATCTGCGAACACACGTTGCATCGCAAGTGTCTGATTTTGCATTCACGCTTGCTCCGCCTTTTCGTTGCCTGCTGTTTCCTCATTGTTGTGATGTATCTCATTCTCTCAGGTCCATTTACTCTAAGCAAGAATTAGTAGTGTAATACACAGCGATCGGAGAGGGCTGTATTTTACGACAGCTAACGCGGAACTGGGCTGGCTCCGTCCCAGGCAGTGGCCCAGCCCTCCACGGCCCAGACAGTGCCTCGGGGCACAGTTGACGCACACAGCAGGGGCGGCACCAGGCACGGCTGACGGGGAGGACGCAGAGGCGTACACAGGGAAGGAGGCACTTGAGATCAGTACACTCATGAACAGGGAAGTGACCGACCTGCCTTCCCTCCCCCACCCTGCAGGTGCCTGCTGACCAGCTGAAGGCTACCGTTCCCGGTCTGACCGAGGGAGAGAAGTACGACTTCCGTGTCAAGGCCATCAACGCTGCCGGTCCCGGGTCGCCCAGCAACAACAGCGGACCGATCACCGCCAAGCCGCGCAACCTGGCGCCCAAGATTGACCGCACCAACCTCAAGCAGGTCAAGATCCGCGCCGGCCAGAACTTCAGCTACGACGTCAACGTGGCCGGAGAGCCGCCGCCAGAGAAGAAATGGACTCTGGCCAGGAAGCCGGTTCACCCGTCCGACAGGATAAGGTAACGGTGGGCGGTGGCTCAGTGCACCAAATCCTTATTGGGGAAGAAATTTTGTTGCACCAAAACAAAACCATAACAACGTCATGATCCCGAACATTTATTAGCAAAACCTGTGCGCTATTATATGCGTTTCCGAGCGAATTGAAGCTGCTTGTGCATACCTCGTGAGTGATCTAGCGATACGACACCAAAGTGTAGCTTGCAGATCCACTGTAAGGAACCCTAGTCCGTTGGTGTGTGACGTGAGTCCTCCTGCCGCCAGGATCACGCCGTCCGACTACAACATCAAGCTGCAGGTGCGCAATGCGCAGCGCAGCGACTCCGGCACCTACACGCTCACGGCCGAGAATGACAGCGGCAAGGACACCGCAGACGTCGAGGTCATTGTGCTCGGTAAGTGACCACGAATTTCGCACATTGTTTAGTGAAATGGCGGACCAGTATGTTCCCGCTTCCATCATTTAAACATAGTTACACCGGCGCGGTGGCTGCTCTCGATATGTAAGGAGCACCTATTGTAAGAAGGGACAACTATGAAAAGCTTCAGAGGACTAACGTTGGGACATGAGGAGTAGGAAAACCGAGTTTGGCTTCGCTTCGCTTAGGTAACCACACGCTTGGGTAACCACCACCCCTTCAGGTCTACGGGTAAGTTAACTTCAAACTACGCCTAGTTGGTGAACCGACTGCCACCTCACTGACGCTGTCCTGTAACCACTGCCAGACAAGCCGGGGCCGCCGAACGGCCCGCTCCAGGTGTCCGACGTGCACGCCGAGGGCTGCAAGCTCAAGTGGAAGCCGCCCTCCGACGACGGCGGCCTGCCCATCCAGAAGTACATCGTCGAGAAGATGGACGAGGCCACCGGTAAGTCAGATAATTTTATGCTCGACCACATCAAGTGGAAAATGTAGCAGAGTTCGTATCTAGCGAGAAAATAGATCGTAGGCATAGCAGCGACAAACGTGGGATGGAACTGCACGGGACGTAGGATGTGCGTCGAATGTGCGGCGTTCTGGCTTCTGAGTATGCCAAGTAGTAGACAAGACTACGGTCAGCTGGAGTCGGGCGTGTATAACGATTATTTACTCCCTTATAAATGGGTGGGAAGTATGAATAGAGACAAATTAAACGGTATTTAAGGGAGGAACAAGTCCCGTTTATCGAATAGAAATACTTAAATGATCGTCTTGCCGGGTCTCGTCAGCACCTATATTGCCGGCAAACACGTTTCAGCTTCCAGTAGATGCCAAATTACCTCGGGTGACACGTGCTATGAATACGGCTTGTACTCCGACCTGCGCCCCATCGAAATCCAATGGGGGCTGATCGAACGGCAGATGTTTAGAGGAGGCTGTGTGGCGGAAGTCCGATAACCAGCTGAAGCTGAGGATCCAACTGGTGATCCGGGAACTAGACCAGAAGTGCCGCGAAAGTTTGTAGAGTGGTCCTCGGCGCGCGTGCGGACGACAGCTTATATGGGGATCAAATCTCAGATTCACTGAATGTGACATATGCACATTAAAACATAGTTACTTGATACCAATGGTTGCCTCTCTACAATGCAAACAGTAAGTGCTAGCACAAAACATACTTTGTCTCCGACTCTCCATTCATACTGCCCTCCCATTACTTAGCGAGGCACAAGACACAGGACAATTCCTGGTGCGAGCCAGTGGTCCTATGTGTAAGGTAGCTAACGCCTACTTGTGAAGCTCCACAATGACACGTGCTCTTGTGTTCCTCCCAGGTCGATGGGTGCGTGCCGGCGAAACCGACGGCCCCCAGACCGAGCTGGAGGTGGACGGTCTGGTGCCGGGCAAGCACTACAAGTTCCGCGTCAAGGCCGTCAACAAGGAGGGCACCTCGGATCCGCTCACCACCCCGCACAGCATCGAGGCCAAGAATCCCTTCGGTGAGCGCAGTATCCTTACCTTACGGGCTTATTGGCAATGAATAACTACTCAGATTAGAGCGCCATACATACATCTATTTTCCAGTTGCGAACTTCAAGAACTTTTTAATATAGTTATTATTACTTTGGCAAAAACGAGTTGCAGAACTGAGTCAATTGTCGGTGTATCCCCAGATGAGCCAGGCAAGCCAGGAACTCCAGAGATCACCGACTACGATCGGGACTTCGTCGACCTGAAGTGGAGGGCTCCAGAATCAGACGGCGGCTCTCCCATCAAGGAGTACATCGTCCAGCGCAGGGATAAGCTCAAGTCAGTACCTCATACATGCATCGTGCAAGGCCGGCGCTGATAACTACAGAAATATGGTCCGTAACGCGTTTCACTATTGATTCGAAGATATCACCTGAACGAACCTATAGTTCTGAGATAGCCAGCTAATCCGAGAATGGATGGGGGATATTTTCTCGTTCTAAAATCCGGCATTGGACCGGCAAGCCAAAGTTGATCTGATCGTAACAAAACTGCAGGTACATTTCTAACACGGGACATAGATAGCCCAGCACTGTCGTTAACACCACCGTTTCTTCTCCCTCTATACAGCCCTAAGTGGGACGATGTGATGCGCGTGCCGGGCGACAAGCCGGAGGCTCACGTGCCGGACCTGATCGAGGGTAACGTGTATGAGTTCCGCGTGGTCGCGGTCAACAAGGCCGGACCAGGCGTGCCATCTGATGCCACCGCGCCGCATACCGCCAGGGCCAAGAACCGTGAGTCATATACGCTGTACGGTGCCAACCTCAATCAGTCGCTTTCACGCAGTGCTTGCCGCCTTCAGCTTGGAGTCTTGACGTTCTTACCTCGCCTTGGATGTGATGCACCTTGTCTCAGAACTGGGCATTTGTAAGCGGTACCTCTATTCCCGAATTGATCTATCGCGAAATTGTTAAGTACAGGACAGCATAGTGTTACTACCAAGTGAATATCGTAAGGTGCCAGCCCTCGATAGTACGGACTGACACCCGTTTCCCTGCACCGTCTCACGCAGTGGCGCCCAGGATCGACCGCAGCGCCATGCTGGAGCTGAAGCTGCGCGCCGGTCAGACAATCGAGTACGACGTGCCCGTGACTGGCGAGCCGCCGGCCACCAAGAAGTGGACCTTCCAGGCACGTGCAGGAACTGGACGAGGGAGGATTGTGAAGAGCTGGTCAAATAAAGACAAACTAATGTGTATTCTACCAGCTTAGAGTGATGCGATACATGAAACCACACTACAGTGAAATCATGAAGTGGTCAAGGTTCTAGAAAAAAATTGTTTGCTTCATTCAAACCAATACATTCATACATGTATCACATGGTTGAAATTCTGCCATTCACAACGCCCATGAACCGACCTGTACCGCAGCCAGCTGACATCACTCGGCGCCTCTCCTGTTTACAGTCGAGCCCGCTGGACGCCTCGGACCGGATCAAGATCACGTCCGAGGACTACCTCATCAAGCTGCGGGTGTTCGACGTGAAGCGCGCCGACTCCGGCGACTACACGCTGACGGCCGAGAACCGTAACGGGCGCGACACCTACACCGTCCGCGTCAACGTCATGGGTGAGTTGATGGGAGAGGGGGGGGGGGGGGCAGGTGTCAGACGCGATGTCAAAGAGATGAGGCTGCCTGGATTCAGTCCCTGGCCGATTACCCGTTGTCATTAACTTTCAGTACACAAATTTAGTATTGATGAGCGAGCGACCTTGCATAATGCATACGCCGGATGTTTCGTGTGATATTTGACGAATCTGCTGCATCTTCGAAAACCCCGTTACAGTTAAAATTATTCTCATCAGCCGTGCTCATTGCGTGAGAAAACAACTTTCTCCGTGTGTCGGCAGACGTGCCGTCGCCGCCTCAGGGTCCACTGCGTCACTCTGACGTCACCAAGTCGGGCTGCTCGCTCAGCTGGAAGGTGCCCAAGGACGACGGCGGCTCCGACATCACCCACTACAGCGTGGAGAAGATGGACGCCGACACCTTCCGCTGGGTGCCCATCGGCGACAGCCCGCGCTGCCATATGAAGTGAGTTGGGTGATAGATTAAGGAAAATGAATGTGGAGTCCTAGAAAGGGATACCCAGTGGGAAAAAGTAAACGGAATTATCAAGGAAGAGGTATGAGATGTGAAGAAGTAAATGGAACAATGCTCCCAGGTCATCCAGTACTTCTAGCATCGCAGCACATTAGAATAGGTGGCAAGGAAATTCCATCGCGACGTCAGAAGTGGCCAGAATTGCTCGTCCGTGAGATTCGAACTAACCTCGAACTAAGTCTCCAATATCATGATGATCCCCTCAAAAAGGATGGGAAAAGTTGAACTCTTTATAACGGCCATTGCGTTTTCCACAGGGTGGACCACCTGATTGAGAACCACGACTACAAGTTCCGCGTGTATGCCGTCAACCGGATGGGTCAGTCGCTGCCGCTGACCGGCACCGACTCTGTCACCGCCAAGGACCCGTACAAGAAGCCAGACAAGCCCGGCAAGCCGACGGTCAGTGTGGGCGGAACAGGGGTCAGGAGGGGGGGGGGGGGGGGTGGAACGAGAGGCCGAGGGCGGCCTGCCAGTCTGCAGCAATCAGTGCTGTCTTTTGCCGGGAAATGGGGGGGTCGCTACATTGAGCAGTGGATGGATTACGATTGCTTGTTGTTTTAGGTGCTGTTCAGCATTAATCGGCGTACTTTTCCGTCCGACAGATACTTATCTGGTGTAAGCGTTCCAATGTTTTTTTTAAAGGAGTTTTACAAGAGTACTATACACAGTGTCGGTGTAGCATTTCATTGCAAAGGCAGGAAGCAGTTTGTCTTTGAACCAGCACCTATTGCTGACCTATCACTGGTGAATGATGACCCCCAGGCGACCGACTGGGATCGGGACCACGTGGACCTGGAGTGGACCGCACCGAAACAGGACGGCGGCTCGCCCATCTCCAAATACATCATCGAGAAGAAGCCCAAATACGGGTACGTGCTAATGTCGCAGACTGAGACCTGGCAATTTTTGTTCTGTCTCTAATTTAGATTCATATTCAGACTGTGGCTGACAAGAGTGACAATTCGTTCCTGCCTTCAGCCAATTTAAATATGATGATGATCTATGCACAGTGTAAATGCTGTTGCCCGGCAACTGAAAATATGCGACACAGTTTTGATAATGTGTTACCCTCAACACACGGTTGCCATGATTAGTTCACTCGTAGGATCATTATAATAATGTACCACCCTATCCGCCCGGCCGAGCTGACCTGTGTTGTTGTCCCGGCAGCATGTGGGAGAAGGCGGCCGAGGTTCCCGGCGACAGGACCCGCGGCACTGTGCCCGACCTGACCGAGGGCGAGCAGTACCAGTTCCGCGTCATCGCCGTCAACCAGGCCGGCCCGTCGGAACCCAGCGAGTCGAGCGACACCGTCACCTGCAAACCGCGCTTCGGTCAGTCACGGCGCTCGACAGCCGCTGTGCACTTGCAGTGGCCAATCTGCATCACAACCGAATTGGATACACATGCGTTGTCACAAAACACGAGCTGGTATATAAACAGAAATTAAACTGCGATTGTAATTGTTTTGAATGAAGAAATGTTCGACGTTGGCCTCCTATCGTGACGAGAACGTTGCCGTTCTTACCCACTTGTCATTTCACCCTGCAATGCTAACGAGATGGACTGTTTTCCAGTCAAACCCTCGTTTAACAAGTCTGCTCTGGAGGACCTGGTGGTGCGTGCTGGTACTCGTATTCAGTACAACATTCCCTTCGAGGGATCTCCCAAGCCGAAGGTAAGCTTGTCTTCGTAATATGTGGCAATATGTAGTTTTAACATTCACGAATATTTCGGCAATTTCAGTCCATATCTATTTTTCTGCAGTTTCGGTGCTCTTATGATCAGGGCTGCGGAGTCGGTCAAATTTAATCGACTCCGACTCCGACTACGACTCCGGCCTAAAAAAATCGACTACGACTACAACTCCGACTTCACTCCGACTCCGGCCTATATCAGTTCTCCGCATGTTTGCTACAAAACAATATTCACAGTGTCATTTGTTTTTCCACATCTTTTCTTTCTAACAGCGCCTAAAACAGTTGAACTCGGCCTGAGCACGGACGCAGCTTGTTGGCCGCGAAAGCAGTCAAGTTGCACAGGCGTGTAGGCGACAATACCCGCGAAACGGGCATCGAGCGACGTACGCTTTTAGCCGCCGGCCCAGCTTGTCTTCACTTTTCTATCCCCCAGCCCCTCTGGGCATGGTCATTTATTTGTCTTGAAGTGAAAGTGTGAACAAGTTAAAAACAGATCATCATGACGTGGTTTCAAACTTATTAGTGGAACCAGTAGAATATCGTTAAAGAAATACTGTTTTATCTTTGGTCAGACGTAATCGAAATTCTACTGATAGACGAATCGATACCATAGATAACATAAAACCTATGTTGTTTTATCCCATATGAGTTACGTTTTATTTTCCACTCATCGTCTCTCAAAAATGAATTAAAGTTAAATCTCCAAAGTTAAGTTGAGTTAAAGGGGCCGGCGAATGATCCACAGATAAAAAAAAGTCAACAGTTGCGCGAAAAGTCGGTTGCGACTCCGACTCCGACTCCGGCCAAAACTGCCAACTCCGACCGACTCCAACTCCGGACTTCGACTCCGACTCCACAGCCCTGCAGTTATGATCTTATGTGACATTGATTCATCATCACACCACCTCCCTGTTCGCTCCGTGCAGGTGCAGTGGCAGGTGAACGGGAAGGTTCTGGAGCCTTCCGAGCGGGTCGACCTGCAGACGTACGGAAACCACACGACGCTGGACATTCCGTTCTCGCTGCGCTCCGACTCCGGCCCGTACCGGCTGACCCTGAGCAACGAGCTGGGCTCCGACTCGGCTCAGGCCACCGTCACCGTGCTCGGTCAGTGGGACAGAATACAGACACGCACACATTCAACGGTTTGTGTTGTGTAGATGTTCGAAAAGCACCGAACGGGTATACTTGCAGTAATCTTTCCCAATAGGTAATACTAAGTTGTCGCATTATGGCATACCCGTTCATTAGTTCTTAAAGTATCCACTAAAGCTGAAATGGGCATGCCTTACTAACGTCAGCGTGGCCGTCTGATCTGATGGTGTCTGATAAGCAACCTACTTCGCCCGACAGACAAGCCGTCACCGCCGCGTGCGCCTCTGAATGTCTCTGACGTGAGCAAGGAGGGCTGCAAGCTGGCCTGGCGTGAACCCGAGGACGACGGCGGCTCGCCCATCACCCACTACCTGGTGGAGAAGATGGACACGTCGCGTGGCACCTGGGTCGAGGTTCGTGGGGAGCGGTAGATCGGTATTCGGTAGATACCGGCGGGGAAACGGGAACACTGAGGTTCTGAGCTGCTAGTTAGGGAGGAGAAAGGAAAGATGTCTTATGATAGTTCAGCTCAATAAACATTTTTTTACACATTCTGTGAACAAAAATTGAATGGGGATGAAAAAATACTCACGAGTAGGCACTGCAGGGCGGGCGGCTTTAACCCTCGCCAGTGTAGGACAGAACTGCCGCGTCTCCGTGTATGGGGGGGGGGGAGGGGGGTGATGTAACCTCCCCCCTGCCGATTCGCCCCTAATCGAATTAGAGCTTCGCGGTAAAGATGAGCGCGTTTCTCGTGACGAGACGAAGCCAATGGTACCCAATTTTTAGGTCATATGTCAATCGGTAACCTCTGAGGTCAGGTCATTGACCCGAAATCACCGAATTCCATTTTTGCCGACTGAATGACTTCTAATCAAGCTAGAGCCTCGCTCTCAAGACCAAGATGTTCCTTTTGGTCCTTAGAATGCGTATTGCGTTTTGATACATTACAGGTCTCAGTTGACCTTTATCGACCTTTATAGTCAAAGGTCAAAGGTTAAATTAGGTCATCTGAGGTCAATAATCTCCCTTGACCTGTAATATGTTATGACCTGATTTGAACCTGTGTTTGTGTCAAATGAATGTGAAATACGAAATCAACGCATAAAATCACCCTAGAAAGCTCTGAAAAATAAAAAAAGATCACCCGGGGTCATCAGAGGTCAGTGACGTAGGCTGACCTTTGGGGGGTCGTGACCTCATTGGAAACCATGGAGGTCACATGGTAACACCCGTTTGTATTCTCCTGAACATCAAAAATCAGGAAGTGCGCGAATTATCAGCAACGATATGCCGCGGAACGCCATTTGCGCTTGACATGACCTTGAGGTCACAGGTCACGGGTCATCAGGTTCACGGTTTCAAAATTTTCAGGGTATGTGTAAAATTTATAAATACTAGGTACCGAAAGTTGTATGCGATCTGCGGCTTTTACGCGAGTTATTCCCGAAAAACCGAGGGGGTTGGCATCCCCCCCCCCCCCCCCTACACTGGCGAGGGTAGCTAGATTGTAGCTAGACTGCGCCGCATAACCTTCATGTCGTGCGGCACAGCATACCAGTGCCGCCAGAGCGTGCCGCCAACGTGGAGGCGTGGAGTGCTGTCCTCCTCGCGACCTTACGGCGTGCTGGTCCTCCTTGTCGACAGGTCTGCCAGAGTTCGAACCTGACCACAGACGTGATGGGTCTGGTTCACCGGAAGGAGTACATGTTCCGCGTGAAGGCCGTCAACAACATCGGAGAGTCGGAGCCGCTCCCCACCAACCGCAGCATCATCGCCAAGAACGAGTGCGGTACGTTACCTATCTGACGGCTGAATTGATGCGCTTGTCGCTCACAGCAAGTTATGAGGCCATTAACGTTGTGTGGAAAATCCTGAAGGTTTGTTATTCGACTTCCAGACTGCTTGGCATATTGTATCGTTTGACTAAGGAACTTCAATACAGGTACCTTTTCGGCAGGTGTATTTTTTTCTAACAACGGACTGGATTAGGGACATTCATTTTTATCGCATTTCTGTTTACGTAATAGTCCATGCATAGTATTCTACCTGCAGTTTGCACTGTCATCTCCGCGATATGACGTCACCGTTCGTATAAGTTGGTTCTCACCACCACGCCGTGCCTTTGCAGACGAGCCAGACGCGCCGGGCCGCCCAATCGTTACCGACTGGGACAGCGACTTTGTGGAGCTGGAGTGGACCAAGCCGCGCCATGACGGTGGGGCGCCCATCACCGGCTACATCATCCAGAAGAAGGCCAAGGGATCGCCCATCTGGCAGAACGCCGCCCGCGTGCCCGCTGATAAGACCAAGGTAATGGGATCGCTCATATCGATCATATAATACCGATAACGAAACTGCTAGCAGTCAAAGGAAAAGGACAGTTCAAGATCCCAGTCAATCGTATTCGCTAATTTCTACGGCAGCAGCGAAGTGTTACGGCAGCAGCCTGGCTAAGTGTACACCTGATTGACCTTGTGTGACCTGTGACCCCACAGGGTGTTGCTCCTGACCTGACCGAGGGCCAGGAGTACGAGTTCCGCATCATTGCCGTCAACAAGGCCGGCCAGTCGGAGCCCAGCGAGCCCTCTGACCTGATCATGGCGCGGCCACGCAGACGTGAGTTTTACACAAAAAGGACTTGATCACTTCTCATTACATGCGGGTACTCTGTTCGAAAGATATTCAAGACTTCGATGTGACAATGTTCTGTCACTTGGCATTGCTGTTGCATAACCCGGGTACTGGGGAACAGCGGTGTGGTTTTGCCAAAGTGGTTGTGGATGCCAAACTAAAATGTTTCGTTAAAGACCCCAAGCAATCCTGCTATATCTGTCGAAAACATCGTTGTTTTATCGTACGATTGTTTCTGGCTGAAAATTGACAGAAAATTGCTTATCCGTGTCATTATTCAGAAAAATATTACACATTTATGTAGATTGTTTGAGCAGGTACAGTGTTGATCGTCTGCACGGATCAATAATATATTATTTGATTACTCAGCGCAATTTCAAAGAGTATTGTAGGTAATACCTTCAAAGTGATAAAACTTCCCTATCCTTGTTCAAACTGCAAGGTTGCAACATCCACCTGTCAGCGGAATTCGAAGCTCGACTGTTATGTCATTTTTAATACTTTATTGATTGTGGGTGCCAAAAGACTATTTTAGATGCTATTTCAATTATGCGGGTGCCAAGGTACCCACAAAAAGGCAACCACACCCCTGCTGCGAAATGCCTTCACATCCTCTCGTCTTTATTAATCGCGATGAAAACTCCATATTCTGCATGGTAGGGTGTGAAGTCTCCAACGATAACGGCGTCCCTCCCTGAGTGGACCTCCCAGCCATACGAGTACATTAACTGACCGCTCGGTGTCCGCAGTGGCGCCCAAGATCAAGACGCCGATGACCGAGCTGCGCATCAAGGCCGGTCAAATCCTTCACATCGACATCGACTACGTGGGCGAGCCTGACCCGACCGTCGAGTGGCTGGTCAACGGCCACCCGCTGCCGCTGTCGGAAAGGTCAGTCCAGGGTCACCCCGGGGGCAGGTCGACGATGCTAGGTTAGAACATTGCTGAAGTGCTAGCGACTGCTGCTTGCAGGATACATCGCCTTGGTACACTATGTTCAAAACGCTAAGCTCTGTGACAGAAGGGAACACCATTCCAACTTGGTATGATGTTTATAGATATCACGCAGATTCACTCCAACACCACGTTGCCTGCTAGCGTTGGAAGAGTCGAAGTCTATCTCTGACTTCGCTAAAACTCCTCTCTGACTGTTCCCTGTGAACCTCCGCGTGCCTTCAGGACCACGATGACGGCCATCAACCACCACACGGTGGTGCACTCGGTGAACGCCCGTCGCGGAGAGTCGGGCAGCTACCTGCTGCGGCTCACCAACGACTCTGGCTCCGACGAGGGTACGTGCCGTCTCCAGTGCAGCCGCGGAGAGGGCGTGGGGGGGGGGAGGGGTGGGCGGAACGTGGTGAGGCGGGAAGGGGGAGGGGGCAGGACAGAGGAGTACAGTCTATGAGATCCAATACACAACTGGAAAGTTCGAAATAATTTGAGAACCAGCGTGCCGTCCAGTGTCTTCCACCTTCGATTTTGCAAGTGACTGAAGAGAGCAAACATTCAAGAGCTCGTCTTTCAGTGTATACCCATACACACTGAAAGACGTGCAGTGTGCATGGGTACACACTGCACGTCTTTCAGTCGCGATTGTTTTGAGGATAACACTTTCCTCCCCATTCCCCGACGGGAACCCCCTGTGACCGTGCTTCTCCGATAGGTGTGATGGAGGTGATCGTGCTCGACAAGCCCAGCCCGCCGGAGGGACCGCTCGAGTACGATGACGTGACGTCCAGCACCGTGGCCCTGTCCTGGAAGCCGCCCAAGGACGACGGAGGCAGCCCCATCACGTGAGTCAGCTGCAGAAACACTCCGCAAAACTGTAGTCGGCGTGATGGGTGTTTGAGAAGCTGAACTGACCTCGTTTTGTTAGACTTTGTCTGACATTGTATTTGTGACAACTTGTTTGACATTATTTAGCACACCATGTCGTAATCTGCCAGGTTTCCTCTCCGAGTGACGTCACGCACCTTCAGCTTAAAATAGGACCCTCCTTCAATCGCAGACCTCAGACGCTATGAACAGTGGCCACGACCTCTGAGTGACTTCCCTGACCCCCCCCCCCCCCTCCCTCTCGCTCCCCCACAGCGCTTACATCGTGGAGAAGCGTGACCTGACTCACGGCGGAGGCTGGGTGCCGGCCCTGCAGTACGTCGACCCCAAGAACACGCACGCCACCGTGCCGCGCCTGCTCGAGGGCACTGAGTACGAGTTCCGCGTGCGCGCCCAGAACCTGCAGGGCGTCTCCGAGCCGCTCACCACCGACAAGCCCGTGGTCGCCAAGAACTCGTTCGGTGAGTAGGACGGCGGGCGGCTGGGTACCTACTTTTGTCGTTATTTTGTAGCTCTCGATTCTCAACAGTTTGTAAAACTAGTTCTTGGTGTGAACGGTGCGCATTTGTGTCAGAGTGCAAATATGTTTTCTGTACTCACTCTGGATTTCGTCCATATGAGGTATTTTACTAGGATAGAAGGAAAGCCAAGTATGGTTCACGTTTCAGAATATTTAACACAGAGTATAAAAGCCTGATTCATAATCATCCCTCGCTCCTTACACTGTCGGTAGGTACCATAACATACCTCCATTGTCTCGTTATGCAAACGACCGAGCTTCCCAGTTCCCTGAGTTCCCCCGCTCCCTGTACTGTGCCTGAGTTCCCCCGCTCCCCTGTACTGTGCCTGAGTTCCCCCGCTCCCCTGTACTGTGCCTGAGTTCCCCCGCTTCCCTGTACTGCAGGCGTGCCGGGCATGCCGGGACGGCCGGAGGCGGTGGACGCCGACAAGGACTTCATCAAGATCCGCTGGCAGCAGCCGCGCTCCAACGGCGGCAGAAGCATCACCGGCTACGACGTGGAGAGGAGGGAGCACATGACCGGCCGCTGGACCAAGATCAGCAGATACCCGGCGCCGGTCAGTCCCGGGGGAGGACGGGGTCAGACGGGGAGGGTGCAATCGGTGCAACGGTACCGATATGGCACCGTTGATGCTCAGCAAAAAAACTTGTTTATATTAAGTTAAAACTTATAATACAATTAGGGAAATGTTGAGCTCATCAAATAGGGAACTTGTTCGTTGCAGTCTGCCAATATATTTTAGTTCCGTCCATTTATGCACGAATCCAGTCCATGTTCCAGTGCGGTGTCCTCACGACGTCGGACGGCATGTTCACAGGGCACCGATTACCGTGACGATACGGTGAAGGAGGGCAAGCTGTACGAGTACCGCGTGACGGCGCTGAACGCTGCCGGTCCGGGCAGCCCGTCCGACCCGTCCCACACCATCACCGCCCGACCCATGAGAGGTGAGCCCCGCCCCGTGCCACACCATCACCGCCCGACCCATGAGAGGTGAGTGCCACACCTCAACATGTGAATCTGAGAGGTGGAACTCTACCCATCATCCGTTATTGCCACACGCAGGAGGGGTCGGCCACGGATACGTAACCTGCTGCTACGACACGGCAAACATGCAAAGATCTTTTAGATCAGTCACCGTGTGGATAGTTGGGTTGAACTGTACTGAATTGGAAACTCCTCTATCACTTGCCCTAGGAAACTTCCTTGGAAACTTCCTCTATCACTACAAGTCAAGTCATAAGTAAGCGGCAATCGGCAACGAAAATCATGCTAAGTCATCCAATCGTTGACTTCAGTCCCGCTGTCGGCCCCTGACTCCGCTGATCTGACTTTTCCTTGTCCCCGACAGAGCCGCCGAAGCTGAACCTGGACGGTATCCTGGGCCGGAAGATCCGCGTCCGTGCCGGAGAGCCGATCGACATCCGGATTCCGATGAGCGGCGCGCCCGAGCCCACCGTCGAGTGGTCCAGGGACGGCCGAAAGGTGTCGCAGGGCGGCCGCGCGGAGGTGAGAACTCCGGGTTAAAGGATGATTGCCGACCTCGTGGGACATGTGAGAGGATTCCGAACTGAATGAAAGGAAGTTGAATGAAGATACTAGGATGAAGTAGAGACGAAAATGATAGAGGTTATAGAGAATGGAGAATAAATACCATTAACTCTGCGATCTCCAAATGCTTATTTACGTAGCATCATTGCCATCATGCACATTTCGAAATACACGCTGCTATCACCGCCAGCTCCGCTGACCCGCCCCGTTGTTCGCCATCTAGATGGACACGACGCCCGAGTACACGACGTTCCACATCCCGCGCTCGGTGCGCGAGGACGCCGGAAAGTACACTATCACGGCCAGCAACCCGCACGGCTCGGACAAGGCCGACCTGGAGGTGGTCGTGGTGGATAAGCCCGGCCCGCCGCGCGGCCCGCTCTCCTACGACCAGGTCACCGGCACGAGCGTCACCATGTCCTGGCTGCCGCCCTCCGACAACGGAGGATCCGACATCACTGGTGAGACGGGGCTGGGGGCCATACGGGGGAAATGGTTGGGAGTGGGGAAGGCGAAAGGGAGTACCGGGAGGGGATGGGATGAGTATGTGGAGGTGAAAACGGTAGTATTCGATGCTGAGGAACTTAAATGGCATATTGTTTGATTGAAGTACTTCACAATACACAACAAAATGCAGATGACGAAAGGAGTTATATCCGTTCAGCTACCCCGTTACTTCATTTAACCTACAGTATCACAACCAACAATCCGTCACCGCCTGACGCGGTGCTCTCAAGCTGGTCGTTGTAACTTTACGGCACCATGAACTTGGGAACATGTTGCACCCTTGACGCGTTTCCGACTGTCTCGGCAGGTTACCAGGTGGAGATGGCCGACTACGGTATGGACAACTACCGGACGGTGCCGGGTTACATCCCCAGCCCGTCCTTCACCGTCAAGGGCCTGACCGCCGGAAAACGTTACATGTTCCGCATCAGGGCCGAGAACATGTACGGCCTCTCAGAGCCGCTCACCGGCAGGGAGGTCAGTGGTGACGTCATCCGGGACAGGGGGTTCTCAGGGAGGAAGGAGTTCGACAACGGCGGGAGGTCAATGGCGAAGTTTAAATTTTTTGCAACGAATGTAAGCTATGAACTTCCCGAATTTATCATTGTGAGCCTCAACCAAAGCGAATTAATTGGAATCATATACAGTATGTGTGGTGTGTAATTCCGACGGAATTTAACTTGAATTAAAATGAGGAACAGAGCATCCGATGATTTGTGACCTTTTAGTTTAAAATGAAGATAATAATATGTAATGCTGACAAAAGGACAATATGAAGAAAAAAATCGTCCGTGGGCCTTCTTCACTGGATAAGAGAGCAAGCGAGACAGGGAGATATAGAATGAGAGACATTTGATTATAAAATATAAACACTCGCTGAAGGCGAAGTTTTAAGTGTAGAATGTTAGCACAAAATGTAAGCACACGCAGGAATGTGAAATGTAAGCACATTTTACAGTCAAGGTTTACGCTACAAGCAATCATCGTTTAATCATACCAAAACTATCTAGTAAATTCCCGTCATGGAGATATATACATCACGTGCTCTGCGAGTTGTTGACCAGTTCACCTCGGTCCCGGCAGGTTACGGCTAAGAATCCATTCGAGACACCTGGCCCGCCGAGCACGCCAACGATCGTCTCCTACTCGCCCACGGGCGTTAACCTAACCTGGAACCCGCCCGAGGACAATGGCGGCAACCCCATCTCAGGTCAGTAATCTGTGCACAATGGCCAGTGCCCAGTCGTCAGCGCTTCAAAAAAGAGACGGAAGAGCACGGCCGGCGGTAAGACTTCCCCAGATGTGTGAATGGTTGTAAACCCTATTTGTCTACGGTTAAATTATTATATTTGCAACGTTTTCTGCGATTCGCTATTGTAAGATATTTCATTGATCGTTTTTTAGAAAATATCGTTTCATTCAGAACGCAGCTTGGTTCCCTCAGCTTAGTCATGGATCCGTATCACCTGCGGACCCACGACTCATCACATGCGTTTATCCATCACATTCCGTTTACAGAACGCGCATCTCCTTCTCTTTCTCCATCCAGTTGTGAACTAACAGCGTCATGTGTATCCCGTTACTCCACGATACGTCACGTTACGCGTCCGTCACGTTACGTGCGCCGCCCCTCAGGTTACGTGGTCGAGCGCCGTGACCGCGGCGGCCAATGGATCAAGTGCAACAACTACCCCGTGCCCAACACCAGCTTCAACGTGGGCCACCTCTCCGACGGCATGCGCTACGAGTTCCGCGTGATCGCCGTCAACGACGCGGGCCCGGGCAAGCCGAGCAGGCCGTCCGAGTCGGTCACCTGCGGACCCATGACCTGTGAGTGACCTGTGGGGCACTGCGGTCAAGAGAGTCAAAGGAGTGTGCTGAGTTAACAATTCCTTGAAAGTTGACGATGTTTAACCGGGATCGATGATTTATTGGTTGATTCATGGCGACATCAGCCAGGAATTGACATTGGAATACGTAATAGGGATGATCTACATAATATGGCATAACTAAATGGAGTTATTTAATATGGAGTATATGTGGAGTTATTCCATAACTATATGGAGTTATATGACATAATATGGCATAACTGGGGGGAGATAATGACATAAATCGCCTTTCTGATCCTATCCGTCCCTCAGACAAGCCGAACGCTCCGGAGGCGCCGCGTCCGGACCGCATCACCAAGGACTCGGTGACGCTGTCCTGGCGTGCGCCCATGGACGGCGGCGCCAAGATCCGCGGCTACTTCATCCAGAAGCAGCCCAAGGGCGGCAAGGACTGGCTGCCGTGCAACGACTCGCTGCACCCGCTCAACAGCTTCACGGTGCCGGGCCTGACCGAGGGCGACGAGTACTCGTTCCGCATCATCGCCGTCAACGAGGTCGGCGAGTCCGAGCCGGGCAAGCCGTCGCCGCTCATCAAGGTCGGTGGGATGGGAGTTAACATGTTTCGCAAATAGATTCTTAAATTATTTGGTTGATTTTCAAGTTTGTTACAAAATTCAAAACGTTTACGGAAGCATTGTCGGTGTGTACTGGTATCTGAACTTATTTTTGTTGTTCGATTTCTTTCAACGTTGGTTACTGCATCTTCAACCGTCGCGTAACGGTCATCTCCTCATCATCCAAAGCCGGTCCAACTTACGCATTGAATGCTTGACTATCCTATCTCTGCCACAGCCAAGCCCTCCCACCTTGGCTCCTTCAGCCCCGTCAACTCTGACCTCTCTGTTCTCCTTGCCACAGGTGGAGGAGCAGCCCAACAAGCCGCACATCGACATCACCGGCATCCGCGACATCACGGTGCGCGCCGGCCAGGACTTCAGCATCCACGTGCCGTTCATGGGCTTCCCGCTTCCGGTGGCTACCTGGACGCGCGACGACGCGCCCATCGAGGACGACTCGCGCGTGCACCGCCAGCTGTCGGACGACTCGGCCAGCTTCGTGCTGAAGAACGCCCAGCGCGGAGATACTGGGCCGTACAAGCTGCACCTGAAGAACCCGTCCGGCTTCGACACAGCCGTGTGCAATGTCAAGGTAAGGCGGGCTGGTGCGGCGTGATGGGTGCCGTTAATCCACCGAGGACGACATGCGACATGGTTTGAGTAGCCATGAGATGCGATTCTGGTCACGTGCGAAGTGCAGATGGCGAAGTCAGCGTCCATTGATCTGTGATAAGTTATGGTAATATGGGAGCTGTGTTGACCTGTGGCGACGTGCGCTGTACTGTACCGGGTTGTGTTGACCTATGCCAGCGTGTTCGTTAATCGACACACTGTTCATCAGGTTCTGGACCGACCGTCGCCGCCCAGTGATCTGCGAGCGGATGAGTTTGGCGGAGAGAGCCTCACCTTGCTCTGGAGGCCGCCCAAGGACGACGGTGGTGCCAACGTCACCAACTACATCGTGGAGAAACGCGAGCGTGGCGCCAGGGACTGGACCAAGGTAACAGCGAATGGTCACTTGCACTCATCGATGCTCCTACATACGCTACTGATGCTTGAATTGAGACACCGAAATATTTCTTCATAACTTCTTGATGTTATTTTCTCAATAGACGAGTAAAACGCAAAGAATCAACCAAGTCACCTGCTGGGTTGTGACCACATAATTTGTTATTCCTTCACACACCCCATTTGGTATACCTTTGTAGAGAGAAAACGCCCCGTGAGTATTCGATTGAATCACCTAACTTGTATAACTTTATTATACCTATCTAGTGAGGAATAACTAGCTATGCCAGACAAAATGATAGATCACGCATTTTAACCCAGCTCACCAATCCACGTCGTTCAGTCATCTGTTTGTCTTCGCCAGGTGTCGAGCTTCGTGTCCGGCACGGCTCTGCGGGTGAAGAACCTGACCGTGGGTCGCGACTACGACTTCCGCGTCAGCGCCGAGAACCAGTACGGCATCTCCGACCCCTGCCCGACCTCGGAGCCGGTCAAGGCCAGACATCCATTCGGTAAGAGTCCTTAGATCGCGAAGCCGACGAGGCAAATGTTCGTGAACCGCTGGTCGAGTTCACACTTGAAGGCGTTTGACACTTAACTTGTTCTGATTGGGCAAGTTTCAGACTAAATGTTAACGATTTAATCCGATGACTGCAGTACACGGTCTGTCTACTGAGTGGGGCGCCTCCTGAGCATTTACGACCTGTGCCACAGACGTGCCGGGCTCCCCGGGAGCTCCCCGTGGCCTGGACACCTCGGAGGACTCGATCACGCTGACCTGGCTGCGGCCGCGTCACGACGGCGGCTCCATCATCACCGGCTACGTGCTGGAGAAGAGGATCCCCGGCGAGACCTGGTCCAAGGCCAGCCACGGCTCCATACAGGATATCCAGTACAGGTACAGAAACGGGGCAGCGTATGTAGACGAAACATTATTGCAGTGACATTCCACAATATATTTCCCATAAAGTATTTTAGTTATACTCATCTTGATATTGTGCTAACTTCAAGGTTAATTGCGGACGGTCTACTTATTGACGGTCGGCAGTGTTGCGAGATCTATCGAAATGCAGACTATGGCAGCATAGGTCTGTACGTAAGAAACTGTTCTGTAAGTGCACTAGTTTGACCGATAATCTGACGTTTCAGGGTGATCAACCTGACCGAAGGTCAGGAGTACGAGTTCCGCGTGGCGGCTAAGAACGCCGCCGGACAGGGTCCTTGGAGCAACCCGTCCGACCCGATCAAGGCTCAGGCACCGCCAAGTAAGTTAATATTCCAATGTCCATGGTTTGCTTATGGCTCTTCGTAATCTTTCCCTTCATTTCTTGGTTTTATCTACCTTAGACTCGAAAATTAATTTTAAAAAATACGTCGGGAGCAACACAATCTTCCAAATATAACTTGACTCGAAGCGATAATGAATTTCTAGCACAGTTCCTCAACCATTCGGAATTTAACAACACTCATCTCTCTGCGACGCATCGTCAACCTCATCTGACCCTGTCCACCACGCCGTGTTCGGCAGGCGCGCCGAAGATCACGTCCGACCTGGCGATCCGTGACATGACGGTGATGGCCGGCGAGCCGTTCACGATCACAGTGCCGTTCACGGCCTCGCCGCGGCCCCGGCCCGCCTGGACTGTCGGCGGCGAGGAGGTCTTCCAGGACGAGAGGATCAAGTTCGAGACCAGGTCAGTCAGTGGCGCAGCACACACAAGACGTGCATAGAGATTACGAGTTTCAGAGTGTAACAGGTAGGACTTACCCTCACCGTGTTAACATATATCGTGAAGGGACCCAATGCAAAAATATTGCAGAATTCCCGCTTTTTACTTAATGTGTCGAACAGGGTATATACTATGTGCGCTTCCAACAGTTGCTCGCTACAGTGAACAAAATTGAATTTTGTCTTGGGTGCCTTGAGTGGAAAATTGAAGTCAAAAAGACTATGAGAGTGAAAAAATCGTGCAACAATGGGAGTGTGGTTTGCATTGATGATATGCATTTTAGCGTACCTATTAGTGTCAGAATAATTATACAGATTCTCAACTATTACCTAACTTGGGGGTAAAAAATTAACTTCCATTATCAAGAATGAGAGCCGAAAATTATTCACATCTGGGTGTCATTTCCCACCCTAATCAGCAAATTTTTGGACTCTGACTCGCTATATGTGTTGGAAACCAGTGACCTTGTGCTTCGATTTAAATAACTGACTTCGGACCGTCTTTGCAGCGACACCACCACCATCTTCAACAACAAGCGGGCCAAGAGATCGGACCAGGGCAGCTACACGATCCGGCTGTCCAACTCGGAGGGCTACGACACGGCCACCTGCCGAGTCCAGGTGGTCGACAAGCCAACCGCGCCGCAGGTAAGCTCACCTTGCAAGGGGTAGGCCCACCGAGCCACACAGAAGCCCACTCATATTCTGGGGTGCTTCGTTGCAATGCTTATCCGACATGTAACGTTAATGAAGGTTCAGACAAGCGCAACATTCCTTTTTGATTCTTTATTTGGGATCGAGTCCTGAGTTAAAGAAAGGTGCTAAAATTTTCCGGTCTCTTCTCTGGGGAGTCATCTCCGTATCGCGAGCGAGCCTCACTGACAGTCGCCGTGTGCTGCTGTTACAGGGTCCGCTGGACATCTCTGACATCACGCCGGAGAACTGCTCCCTGTCCTGGAGACCGCCGGCAGACGACGGCGGCTCCCCGATCACAAACTACGTCGTCGAGAAGATGGACGTTTCGTCGGACGTAAGTTCTGATTTACTCAAGAATTTAATGTATTTTTTTTTACATATATTTGCACCAGAAGAACACGCATAGGAGAAAATTAAAAAAACGAACTAATTAAATAATAGAAAAAGTATTTTATTCAAACACATTAATGCCTGCATTTATGTGTGCTGTTTACTTTACGCCGAACCAACTTCCAGTAGACATACTTCTGACGCCGCCGTTTGTGCGCTACAGATCTGGATGAAGGCGTGCAGCTTCGTGCGCAGCTGCTCGTACGAGGTGATGGGTCTCGAGCCCAACCGCAAGTACCTGTTCCGCGTGCGCGCCGAGAACCAGTACGGCCTGTCGGAGCCGCTCGACTCGGACGAGCCCATCACGGCAAAGTTCCCCTTCACGGTGCCGGACCCACCCGGCCGGCCCAAGGTGCTCGACTGCACCTCCAGCTCGGCCAAGCTCATGTGGGAGCGGCCCAACTCGGACGGCGGCTCCAAGATCCAGGGCTACAAGCTCGAGATGCGCGACGTCACCGACGAGATGTGGCGCGACTGCAACGACTACCTGGCGCGCGACACCGTCCACCAGGTCAACGCGCTGCTCGAGGGTCACGAGTACGAGTTCCGCGTCAAGGCAAAGAACGCGGCCGGCTTCAGCAAGCCTTCACCGCCGAGCCAGCGCATCAAGGTCAAGTCGCGCTTCGGTGTGCCGGGCCCGCCGGGCACCCCGCAGGTGGCCAAGGTCACCCGCAGCTACGTCGACCTCAAGTGGGAGCCGCCGGCGTTCGACGGAGGCAGCCGCATCACCGGCTACCTGGTCGAAAAGCGCGAGCTCGGCAGCGCCTTCTGGGTCAAATGCAACGACTACATCATCCCCAGCTGCGAGTTCTCGGCCATCAACCTGAAGGAGGGCGGAGACTACGAGTTCCGTGTGTACGCCCTGAACGCGGCCGGCCGCAGCGAGCCGGCGCAGGGCCTGGGTCCGGTCCGCGTCCAGGACGTGGTCGGCGGCACCAAGCCCGACTTCATCAAGTCGCTGATGAACACCGGCGCCGGCCTCATGAAGCCCATGACGCTGCAGTGCCAGGCCACCGGTAGGTAGCGGCTCAGGCAAGCTGGTGACTGCCAGAGGGCTGTTCTGGCAAGTGCCAATCACCTGCGGACTGTAGGGAACTGCCT
>JARFNZ010000027.1:56751-72533 GCA_031763405.1 Balanus nubilus
CCGGGGGGGGGGGGGCGCAGTTTAGATCGGGTTTATTAACTTCGCTGTGTAAATAAGTGAATAGCTGTTGCTGATATTCTTACCTTTTAGCAACATAAAGCTGATCATTTTTAACATATATATATATATTTATTGAACAAGGACATGTCATATCTTAACTCTTCTCAACATCGGTTGGGCTTTTCTATGTCAAGAAGTTTTCGGTCCCTCCATCATTACATTCTGCTGCGCCCGGCAGGCACACCGGCGCCGACGGCTCGCTGGCTGAGGAACGGTCGAGAGGTGAACACCGAGCTGGGCCGCGTCAGCTGCGAGTCCTCGCCGGACGGCACCTTCAAGCTGGTGTTCAGCGAGGTGTGGTCCTCCGACGACGGAGAGTACGCCTGCGTGGCCAGCAACGCCATCGGACAGGCCACCACCACCTGCCGCGTCCGCATCGGATGTAAGAGCAGGGGAAGGACGGGATCCAGGGAAGACGGGGTAAAGGATTATGCGACTGCAGTTGAGTGGTAGAGTAGGCATGTGAGATAGGGTATTAGGCATGTGAGATAGGGTATTTAGAAGTTGGTAAACAAGACCTTTCGATTAGTAAATTACACCAATTAATGAGCATATTGATCACGAAGTTAATCACGTTCTTGGTGTTTCCACGTAGGACTTGGCTATCCAAATCCGGGAAAAACTCGGTCAACCAAAACGGCTAAAGCCACCGAAAATGGAACCGAAACTGTTTGAGTGCAAACAAAAATTCAGACCTATCTACGATATTAACGATGCAATTTGTGTTCTCTCAGCTCCGCCCAAGATCGACAAGGTGCCGAACGACCTGTACCTGCCTGAGGGAGACAACACCAAGATCAAGATCTACTTCTCTGGCGACCAGCCGATGAGTGTGTCTCTGAAGCAGGACGGCCGCGAGGTGCAGGAGGACAAGCACATCAAGTACACCGTGTTCGACGACTACCTCATCATCTTCATCCGCGAGATCCAGAAGACAGACGCCGGCGAGTACACCCTCAAGGTGTCCAACGACAGCGGCGACGTGTCGGCCAGCTTCAAGATCTACATCACCGGACTGCCGGGCGCGCCGCAGGGGCCGCTGCAAGTTACCCAGATCACCAAGCACACCTGCACGCTTGCCTGGAGGCCACCCGCCTACGACGGTGGCGTCAAGGTGACCCACTACGTCGTGGAGCGGCGTGACACCACCCACTCGCAGTGGGTTGTCGTGTCCACCACCTGCAGAGACACGTCGTTCATCGTGCAGGGCCTGACCGAGAACCAGGAGTACCTGTTCCGCGTGATGGCGGTGAACGAGAACGGCATGGGTCCGCCGCTGGAGGGCCTGAACCCTGTGAAGGCGCGCTCGCCGTACGACCCGCCGTCGCCGCCGGGCGTGCCCAGCGTCAAGGAGGTCGGCGGAGACTTCGTCCACCTCAGCTGGGACCGCCCCGAGCGCGACGGCGGCGCACGCGTCCAGGGTTACTGGATCGAGAAGCGCGAAGTCGGGAGCACCGCCTGGCAGAAGGTCAACCAGGTGAGAGCACACATTTCCCGTCGATCGAAGCACATCCTGTTTTAACGATTGTACCAACTGATGTGGTCATAAATGGTATGAAAATATTTGTGCGTTAACATGCTAGGAGATGCGTGTCAACGCTCATGTTTACTATGTCAATGAAAGTTACAACGTAAATCTACCATCAAAAACCTGTACATTTCTAGTGATTGCTGGCAACTGATGATGTCTTTGAACTTCATTTATTACTCATCCTCTGTTCTTTCCAGGTCCTGTGCACGACAACGCAGATCAACATCTCGAACCTGGTGGAGGACCGGCAGTACGAGTTCCGTGTATTCGCTGTGAACGAGGCCGGCATGAGCGAACCCTCGTCCGCCAGCTCGTCCATCAAGATCCGCGACCCACATGGTAAGCCTCACTTAACAGCAAATCTCCCTATCTCTGATAACTGTCCTCCATTCAATCTACCTGATGTTCATCGAGACCTGTTGCCAAATATTGAACTACTCAAGTATTTGAGCCGTACTCGGTATTGTTCTGAGGGAGCACCAATTCAATAAAATGAAAATCAGGCCCAGCCAAGCCAAATACAGTAATTCCCAGTGCCTAGTGTCTGCTGTAAAATGTTCATCTCTGACCAACTCCATCCTCTCCCCGACAGCGGCGACGCCGCCTCAGATCGTGCAGCCGCTGAAGAACGTCATGGCCCTCGAGAACAAGTCAGCCACCTTCCAGTGCAAGATCACCGGCTCCCCGAAGCCGACCATCACCTGGTACAAGGGCAACCGCGAGGTCTTCAACAGCAGCAAATACTATACGGACAAGGAGGGCGACACGTACTACCTGGAGGTACGCGACGTGTACGGCGAGGACGCCGACGACTACAGCTGCCGCGCGCACAACGCCGCCGGACACAAGTCCACCAGGGCCTCGCTCACCATCAAAAGTGAGTGGACCGGTCGGTAACAGGGGGAGATAGGGGAGGTGGGGAGGAGAAGGTGAATGTCAAACGCTGCGTGAATGTCAAGGGTTTAGGTTGTTGTTATGGTTACGTTATGTTTGTGAGCGTAAGGGTGTCGATCCGGGACGGTGGTCTTCACAATAACTGAATCATCAATAATTGAACGCCAAACACTCGATAACGATACATCGTTTCCACAGCGGCGCCCAAGATCAACGTTCCTCCGCGTTTCCGCGATACGGCCTTCTTCGACAAGGGTGAGAACATCGTCATCAAGATTCCGTTCACCGGCAACCCGAAGCCGCGCTGCACGTGGAGCAAGGAGGGCGAGACGATTGAGAAGGGCGCCCACTACGACCTACAGACCACGGTCAGTGTGTCGCCCCTTCACAGAGATTGACATCAGGGGCTCCTTCCGAAGGGGTGACGTATCAAGAAGTTCTGAAACGCTCAAATACAAATATGATATACTTATTCCCAAACAAATTATCCGCAGGCCAATGTGCGTTTAGTAGTTAATAGGCAAGCATTTAACAACTTCTCAACGGTATGTTAGGACTGAAATGTTACAAGTGCTAATTGTCTCTGCATTACCACAATTGTTGAAACGGGGAAGGAGAGACGAAAGGTTCAAGCATATAAGGCCTGCTGAGGCTGAAGTGTCTGCCGGTTCCCACAGGACCGTCACGCGATCCTGACGATCCGTGACGTGGACCGCGCCGACAACGGTCCGTACCGGCTGGTGGCGGAGAACGAGCTCGGCATGGACTCGTGCATCATCAAGGTCCAGATCGCCGGTACGTACTGGCCAGCGCTGCCAAACCTGCTGCGGCAACTTGAGTCAAGTGACACCCTGTATCACGACTGGTAGCATGTAACTGCACATGATGATAACTATATGAACAACATCGTTGGTAGTTATCCCACTTCGTTGGAACCTGAAAGCAATATCCTTTGAACAGTATTTTTAATTACTTTTTATGATCACCAAGAAAATATAATGGAGCATCATTGTGTATGGCCTTGGTCTCAACTCTCATGAACAGGTATTATTGCACAAAGATGTCTCTCTAACGGCGTGGAAAATTAGTTTATGCTCCTGACTCACTGAACCCGCCCCGGCAGACCACCCCGAGCCGCCGCGGTACGTGATGGCGGAGAAGCCGACGCACAACACGTGCATCGTGAGCTGGAAGCCGCCTGCCTGGGATGGTGGCAGCAATGTCACCAACTACATCATCGAGAAGCGCGAGCATCCGATGACCTCCTGGATCCGCTGTGGCAACACCAGGTCAGTCAAGGGAACGGCTAATAAACGGCACCTGTGATAGATGCCGTTTGTCAAAAAGACTTGTGCCGTTGATGCATTATTCAAAAATAAAAAGAACGCGAGAATCTGACAGCAACTAAACTGAGTGCGTCATTTTTTACATTAAATATTGTGTACTCACAGTGGCTTACCCACCCGTTTTCTTTTAAAGAAATTAAGTACCTGCTAGTTGTGTTATCACACAACCAGCAGGTCCGCCACATCGTCTTTGTTTAAAAATGAATGTTGTCATGACTCATGTTCATATTCTACATTCAACTTCCCAGGTTCACGACGCACGAGGCTCAGGGTCTGACCTCGGGCAAGACGTACTCATTCCGCGTGATCGCCGAGAACATCTACGGCCGGTCAGACCCGAGCGTCGAGTCGTCGGGCATCACCACCCAGGAGACCGCCAAGAAGAAGGGCGACCTCAAGAAATACGAAGGTACGACCGGTAACCGTCACAGTTACAGGCTGACCGATAGTGGCTAGCTCTGCAAAGGGGAGCCGCGGGATTCTTAACATTAAATGCTCCACCTCCTTATGCTAATCCATGAAATTTTTGGGCATTGTGTTTGGCGGACCAAACTAATAAATCCTCTGGCCACATTTCGTCGACGCAGTGAGCTTTAACCACAATTTACATGATCGTAGTCAAAGGAAACCATGCACTATGTTGATAACTCTCTTTCCTCTTCCCCCGCAGTGGACGAGAACGGCAAGCGCATCCGCGGGAAGTCCGATCAGAAGGTCGACAACTACGACCAGTTCGTGTTCGACATCTACTCCAAGTACGTGCCGCAGCCGGTCGACATCAAGCACGACAGCGTCTACGACCACTACGAGATCCTGGAGGAGATCGGCACGGGAGCGTTCGGCGTGGTGCACCGCTGCCGCGAGCGCAAGTCGGGCCACATCTTCGCCGCCAAGTTCATCCCGATCAGCCACCCGATGGAGAAGGAGCTGATCAAGAAGGAGATCGACATCATGAACCAGCTGCACCACCCGAAGCTGATCAACTTGCACGACGCGTTCGAGGAGGACGACGAGATGGTGCTCATCTTCGAGTTCCTGTCCGGCGGCGAGCTGTTCGAGCGCATTACCGCCGAGGGCTACACCATGTCCGAAGCCGAGGTCATCAACTACATGAGGCAGATCTGCGAGGCCGTCAAGCACATGCACGAGAAGAACATCATCCATCTCGGTGGGTATAAACTGCCGCTTCAAGTCCATCTCTTTCTTCTGTGACATGAGTTGCTTTGGAAGTTAGTTTACCGTTGGTTGTTTCAACTACTGTAACCACAGTATCCGGTTAAAAAGGTAATTTCTTCACTGAGGGGAGCCTTTATCACTCTTAAACTGAAGTAAAAGCATCCAATATCAATATCATAGCCTTTTACTGCATCATGCACCATGGAGCTCTTGCTCTTCAGCACGTCCTTCTCATTCGCCGTCATTGAGCATTCCATCCGAAACCACTGTAACCTGGAACGTCACGTCTCTTCCGCAGACGTAAAGCCGGAGAACATCATGTGCCAGACGTCCAAGTCAACCAAGGTGAAGCTGATCGACTTCGGTCTGGCCACCAAGCTGAACCCCAACGAGCTGGTCAAGATCTCCACGGGCACGGCCGAGTTCGCCGCGCCAGAGATCGTCGAGCGCGAGCCAGTCGGCTTCTACACGGACATGTGGGCTGTCGGCGTGCTCGGCTACGTTCTGTGAGTAGGCTGGAGGTGGTGCGTGGGGCAGCGGGATCTGTGGTGGGACAGAGATGGCAGCGGGGATGGTCAAGGCAGTATTCCGGAGACATGACTAACGGTTTGCTGGGTATTGATGTTGATGTTATGGATGAGGGAATGTGGTTGATTGAGCATCGGCAGTTGTAACAGTGAAATCAATATGTATTACATAGCAGTTGTTATAATGATGTGTATTTCTCAAATTAACTCAGTATACTGATAGTAACTAACGATGAGTATCTACCTTATCCAACGCCCATATAAACTTATCCAACGATACGTATACTGAACCACTTATCACTTAAATGTGAACATTTCCTCAGCACTGCACGTCTTAAATAAATGTATGGTATTTAACTCTAGTCATCGTTTCGCATCATTATTCACTACATGCCACTGGGTATGTCAATTGGTTTTGTCCTAATATTAAAAAGCAGTCTCATGTGTATTTACAGCAGTTCGGAGCGTTAACCTGTATATCTGTGTATTTTTGTGCGGCCTGACGTCACTAACTGAGCGGCTCAATCAATGCCGTGATGCCGTGTGCCGTGCTGTGCCCGCAGACTGTCCGGCCTCTCTCCGTTTGCCGGAGAGAACGACATCGACACGCTCAAGAATGTCCGCTCCTGCGACTGGGACTTCGACGAGGAGGCCTTCAACAACGTCTCCGAGGAGGGCAAGGACTTCATCCGCCGACTGCTCATCAAGGCCAAGGAGTAAGTGGACACTGGCAATGACAAAACGATTTTAAAGGGCTCCTGATGTTAAAGAAATGCAGTTGCAAGGCCACTATAGTTTCATGATGGTACTCGACTTCGACGATGGTATTTGGTCAAGGTCATGCCCTCTTTTAGTACATCCATTGGCTTTACTCGCTAACAACGAAAGAACAAGGTTGCTCAGGATATTTGCGTGGAGATGAACTTCAATGAGGACACAGATTCCATTCCCGCGCGCTGACCCCGAGCCGGTGTATTGCAGGAAGCGGATGACGGCGCACGAGTGTCTGGAGCACGCGTGGCTGAAGGGCGACCACAGTCACCTCACCTCCCCGATCGCCAACTCCCGCTACACGCGGCTGCGCGACCGGATGCGGGCGCGCTACGACACGTGGGACCAGTTCCTGGTGCCGATCGGCCACATCTCCAACTACTCTAGCCTGCGGAAGCTGCAGATGGAGCGCTACCGCATGCACGAGGTCACCTTCGACCGGCTGCAGGCGGCGCCGAGGTTCGTCATCCGACCGACCTCGGCGTTCGCTTACGAGGGCCAGTCGGTGCGCTTCACGTGCCGCGTCATCTCGCTGGCGCCGCCGACCGTCACCTGGTACCGCGACAACCTCGAGCTCCGCCAGTCGGTCAAGTACATGCGCCGCTACACCGGCGACGACTACACGTTCATCATCAACCGCGTGAAGCTTTCCGACCGCGGCGAGTACATGATCCGCGCCGAGAGCCACTACGGCTTCCGCGAGGAGCCCGTCTTCCTGAACGTGCAGGCGATGCCGCAGGCGGCGCCGAAGCCGGCCGAGACCCAGCAGCCGGTGCGCAGACGCCAGCAGCTCTTCAGCTACAAGCGCGTCTGGGACCAGGAGGCTGACTCTGGACCGCTGTTCACGTTCCACCTCCGGCCGCGTGTCATGCAGATGCACCAGACGTGCAAGCTGCTCTGCTGTCTCAGTGGAAAACCCTCACCCACGGTACGTGGTCGTTCGGTGGGATGGGGCGTATTTTGGTACAGGTAGCACTGCGTAGTCTGCAAGCTTTCATGGAACTCTATTTTGGAACTTGTTCTGGTGTGTTCCTGAAAGCACTGTCTTTCTTGTCCACTATATCTTTTCCCTTCCATGGCCTTTCGTATTTCTAGTCAGAACGCTAAGAGACTCGCGAGATTCTTTTGCTGCCACAGTTGTCACCACAAGTATGTTATGCTTGCTTGTGACTTCAGTCTAGTCCGTTCTACCATACATCTTTCTACCTCTGCGCCGCAGATTAAGTGGTACAAGGGCAGCAAGGAGCTGAGCAAGTACGACTACACGATGACGCACAGCGACGGCGTGATCACGCTGGAGATCGTCAACTGCCAGCCGGAGGACAGCGGCAAGTACCGCTGCGTCGCCTCCAACCATCTGGGCAGCGACGAAACCTACTGCGTCGTCATCGTCGAAGGTGAGTTAGTATGACCTTAACTCTACGTGGCCTGGGGAGAGGGATGTTTGAGTAAGCGAAAGAGATAGGTTATTATAGGTGGGTGGGAATGGCGTTTATCCGTTTTGGCGCCGTTTTGGCGCCGTTTTGGCGCCGTTTAGGCGATCTAAGGATGTCCTAGGCCTTCTAGGCCAGTCCTTCTAGGAGGTCTGCAATTTCTTGCCAATTGAAGGTTAGATATAGAGGTAATTGAGCTGTTTATCGTTAAGCGCTGTGTTGGATCATATTTCTCTTCTAGGTGGCTGAGTGTTCTCTGAATTGTAAGACTATCGATTCAATCAAATGTAAAAAATATGTTGTGTTTTATATTCTGCAAATGAATAACGCAATTTAAATTATGTTTCGCTATTAACATCATTTATCAACTCCGAAAATAAAATTATGTGCATTTTACGCCTTTTGCTCGTTTTTTTTAAACTTTCTATTAAGTAAACAATGCATGTACAAAGGATAAATATCGTAATGTTTTACAGAGCTTGATAAAACAGATTGTAAAATATGCTGAAAACACCGCCGCTTGTTGCCTTATGCATCGGTACATTGAGATGCGTGCGACTTCATCAACGATTGCTCGGTGTTTCAGAGGCAGGATGTGGGTAAAACCTCCCGTTTTGGGCACGGTTCGCCTTCCGCCTAATATTGCTGTGCAGCTTACATAAGAAGAATGTACCATGAAACTTGCTTATATTTTTCAATCGGTGTACTGTTTGGTAAACCGCTGGTCTTATTCTTTTTTAGCTCTATCTGACATATTTTTCCTATCTGGCATGCCCGAAACAGTTCCCAGATACCTTGCATACGCTCTGAGCCGAGAGAAACATAACACTCCCCGTCCTGAACAATTCCCAGGTGGTACTCCTGAGCAGGAGAGAAAGATCTTCGATAAATTCAGTAAAGAAGGTAACACAGTGCTTTTTCGGCATATATGTATATCGTATCAACGTATCTAGAAAACATGCATTTCTTTCAACGTATTTATTTTCTGTATTTAACCAGGGATAAATTTATTCCAAGTCTTCGTAGTATGAAACATCCCATTCGTATAAATAGGCTATCCTGTTGTCAACCCTTTAAAACGGAGGACTTCTCGTCCTTACAGTGTATATTGTCCCCCTGTAACTAAATCAACCCTGAATAAGTCTGCCTGTAGATGGAGTCGTTTTCCATTGCAAGGGTCGTGTAGTAACCTTTCCAACGGTGAACATTAGACGACCTCCTTTGTATGCACCACCCGATGTTCTCCTGCGTAATATAATATGTATATGTACCTCGCCTTGCTAACCAGTCGCCTTACTTTGCGTGCTACTAAATAGTCTAAAAACGTATTAAAACACATTTTTCCATCATTATGCTGATATTTTAATGGACTTAGTTTGCGTTGCCTTTAGAGTGTTTATGTTTGCTTTTCTGCATGCCGAACTAACAGTCCCGATTAATTTTTCACAACGTCTGCGCCGGACGACCAGCGACATGGGTAAGTGTTGAACATACTGACATTCTTTCTGTGATCTTTCTCTTTGTGTCACCTTTGTGCTTTTATACCATTATGTTCGGTCTTTAAGATTTCGTTCAATCATCATCATTGATGCTATTCGTTTATTTTGTAAATAAGTTCCAATGATATCGTATTCAGTTGATAAAACGTATGCAACAACCGCCAAATAAACTGGATGTAAATAATTAAAACGAATATGTACAGCGTTTAAACGGCTGTGTACAGCCTTCTCGTGTCTCGCTCTCTGAGCGTGCACGGAGTACCCACGCACGCTTCTCTTCTACCCTCTGTTTCTGGATCTCCGACCGTCCGTCTCCTGAGCAGTACCTTCTCACTGCACCGTGAGCCCGTCTATCGGGATGTCCCGCCTGACTGTGTGTCTGTCTGTCAGACCGGCGGTACCTGCCCACGGTGCCACACCAGCAGCCGATCATAAACGGCCACGACTCCGCCGCGTCACACAGCTACTCGGCCTCGCACAAGACCGACACCTCGTCCTACAAGAGCGACTTCAAGAGCTCGACGAAGCAGAGCTCGTCCTCGTTCCAATCCAGCGCAGCGAAGGTGAGACGCCTCTCAGTTACAAAGGTGATGGTGACCGAGGGAAGAGCGTACAAAAGGCTACAGGACTTCACAGGCATATTGTTGGTCACAATGCTAAAGTAAGTCTTACATTTTAAGGGAAAAGAAAAGGAGAAAAGAAAAGGATTCTAGAACTGATCCTGAACCTTTATGCCGTCACTGCTGTTTTCTGTAGCTTCAAGTAAGCAAGTTGTGCGGTGTATCGACACCTGACCTGCGTGTCTTCACTGTCCGTCTCTGGCCTGAGCTCAAACCCCGCCCCGCTCTGCACCCACAGTCCACCGCCGCCGCCTCCTCCGCCGTCTCAAGCTCTCGGAAGGAGACGTCCGGCGGCGAGACCAAACGGCCCCTGAAGGCCTACGGTACGGGCACCAGCGGCGGCTCGCAGAGTCGCTCGCGCTCCGCCACCAAGGAGCTGGAGATCCCGCCGGACGACTCCCTGATGCACGCGCCAGTGTTCGAGGACAAGATGGCGTCCGAGCTGGCGGTGCGCGACGGCGA
The DNA here is from genome assembly GCA_031763405.1 of Balanus nubilus. Taxonomy (NCBI): domain Eukaryota; kingdom Metazoa; phylum Arthropoda; class Thecostraca; order Balanomorpha; family Balanidae; genus Balanus; species Balanus nubilus. The sequence goes on from JARFNZ010000027.1 coordinate 67,071, forward strand.
GGCGCTGGCTCTGCGCTGTCAGGTACGCGGCGACCCCGACCCCAAGACGGCCTGGAGCAAGAACGGAGAGCCGCTCAGCTCGTCTGATGTGGTGGACCTCAAGTTCCGGAACGGCGTGGCGTCGCTGGTGATCGCCGAGGTGTTCCCCGAGGATGAGGGCCTGTACGAGTGCCGTGCCTACAACTCGATGGGAGAGGTCACCACGACGTGCAAGGTCACTGTCACAGGTGAGTAGCTGGGTGCTGGGAGAAGAGTGCGGGACGAGGGTCAGACCGACGTGGCTCGCTGGAATCAGCTGGGGTCCAGAGACCAGAGTCCAGTCCTGGATGTAAATGATACGGGGTCCCAGCAAGTGGCTTGAGGTTTCTGAATCTGGAGCAAGACGTTTTTGAGTGATCATCGATGTCATGCTTCTCTAAAAGAGGTTATACACGTTAGTCGTTACATGTCTGCATCACCCACGATGCCTTCCAATAAAGTCGTCTCGCATGATGGTGCATGATACCGGGTGTTCAGTTGTCTCGTTCATCGTCCATCGTGTTTTCGTTTTTACGTGATTTTTGTACCCAAGATTGCTGCAGCTTATTTCATCGTACAGTGTCCACTTAGAGTTATTTGATGCACGTTGGCAATAAGTCATGTGTGTCTCAATGTTTAACATTACGCATCTTTTGTGTTGGACTCGACAACACTATGGGCAAGATCGGCAACAGAGCTAATTCGCTCTCTCTGACGACTATTTGTCCGATTTGCCGTGAATCCAACTAATTAGTTGCATTGCCGAACTTGCCCTGTGTTCTAATTTGTCCAAAAACATTTAAATAGTCAACTTTTGATTACATACTCTTCAGATTTTTTTAGAGTCGGTAATCTCACACATCACGATGTCCTTTGTCCGTTTTTAGCGGGTGCAGCCGCGGCCGAGGCGGCCAAAGGTAACGTATGATATATGCTGTGCGTATGTAAGGTAACCCCGTTTGCGTCCCACCCCGTCGCAGATTTGAAGTTGGTGTACGACGCTTCTTTGACACAAAGCGTTGCTTTTTATGTCGGTATTGTGCTTGTATTTTAAGGCGATGTCCTGCGTTGCTTTCATAGCAACGTGACGGACACATTTTGGCATAATCACCGGCCCTTTTCATCGGCAGGGTTTGCTGTGGAAAGATATCAATGTCCTTTCATGCTTCTTCCCTGAAACATAATTTGCTTTTCACACAATAGCGTACATGACACTCCGCGACACTTAGCCACCAGTTAGCTTCAGCGCCATATGAAGTGTACGCTTAGTCAAGGAAATGTTAAGGAGGTTATTCCTTTACCCTCCCTACTATTGGGTGGTATCTACCTCTACTCTTGACCACATACAAGTATATCTAGGCATACATGAACGTTGAATTGTTTTATTCTGTTTGATGCTTCTAAAAATAAGAAAAGTACATGAAACAAAAATCGTGTAGAGATACCCTGAAGAAGGAGCAGCCTTGGATGAGGGAGTATCATTTGTCTTGTAACACACGATGTGACGCTTAATCCGAAGCAACACCACATGACGCGTCTGCCTGTTCCTGCCGACAGCGATGGAGAGCACGCCAAAGAAGGGCGCCAGCGGCGAGGTTCCACCCCGAGTGGTGGAGCACATCCAGTCCAAGGTGGTGAAGGACGGAGACGCCGTCACACTCACCAGCAAACTGACAGGTCAGTTCACGGGAGAACTAGGCCACACTAGGCTCTAGTGTGATACTGGACGAGGACGTTTTGTCTTAATGGATTCGAACATAGTTAATGTCTTTGATATCGACTTGATCTGATGCCTAATCTTAACATGACATGTCATAATGCTATGTTCATTGAATTGCTCTAGTTTACCACCTGACATGTGACCAAAGTATCTGGGAGGGTGTTGCCGGCTCTATCTTGATAGAGAAGTTGATCTTTGCCGATCATCCGTTACAACTAATGTTTGTCTGATTGGCCCGACTCTACTATCTCCAACATGTGTCGCATCATTCCTTTCAGGCGCGTCAAAGTTCGACGTTGTCTGGCTGCACAACGACAAGGAGATCAAGCCGTCCAAGGACTTCGAGTACGACAGCACGGGCGACCTGTACAGCCTGAAGATCGCTGAGATCTTCCCCGAGGACGCCGGTGCCTACACGTGCGAGGCCTTTAACGACGCCGGCGAGAGCTTCTCCTCCTGCACCCTGGTCGTGCTCGGTGAGTTTCGGTCTCTAGCTGTGTTCGTGGAGTTTTAAAACTGAAGCAACTAATAGCTCATGTTGTGGACACTGGGCAGTGGACATGTTAACATAACGCAACATCTTGCACACGTCCTTGGCATAGCTGGAGAGTGGAGAGTACAGTTAATGAGCTACGTTTGGAACTCACTAGGGCCGATTGAGGACGGGAGAATATAGCGTATTGAGGTCGGATACAGAACCCTTGAAGTACGAGTTTGTATTAGTTGCCGACGACCACGACCTAGTTGAGCTGGGCGGCAGTCACCGTGAAAGTGAAAGCGTGTTACATTTTCTTCCTTCGAGATAGTCTGCCATGACCTGACGTCGTTTCAGTTCCGACCGAGGAAGTGAAGCAGCCGGCGTTCAAAACATTCCCGGCGTCGGCCACCATCGCCGAGGGCGAGGCCGCCAAGTTCAACATCGTCCTCGAGAAGTCCGCCGTCAAAGGTGAGACGCTCGGAGCAGCCCCCCGCTGAGGCCCAGCACGGCTGCCGTGCACCGAGGCAGTCGGATCGTCCATATATTTTCTTGTCCAGGACAATTGTGTTTGACTCCTTCACTTTTGATGTATCGACTCGGATGTATCGAACAAGAACCCAGCTCAGTTAAACTTCATCAAGGCGGGCAGGGTTGGACGTTCATCGTTGCTAGCAGAGTTCACAAACTGTGGCTAATTCCGGTGATTTGGTACCCCCGCGCCGTCCCGCCAGTGACGTGATCCTCGCACCGTCCTGCCCTCCTGTAACACGGTCCCCCGTCCCACCAGTGACGTAACACGGGCCCCCGTCCCACCAGTGACGTTACATGGTCCCCCGTCCCACCAATGACGTAACACGATCCCCCGTCCCGCCAGTGACGTAACATGGTCCCCGTCCCACCAATGACGTAACACGGTCCCCCGTCCCGCCAGTGACGTAACACGGTCCCCATCCCACCAGTGACGTAACACGGTCCCCCGTCCCGGCAGTGACGTGGTGTAAGGACGGAAAGCCGCTGGACGACAGCAGCACCCACCTGAAGATGACGGGCGAGAAGACCAAGCACCAGCTGCAGATCCCCGCCTGCGTGCCCACCGACGTCGGACAGTACTCGGTGCGCGTGCAGGGCAAGAAGCACGAGACGAGCGCCAACTTCTCGCTGAACGTGGTGCCCAAGCAGGAGTGAGCGCCGCCCGCCCATGCGCCTGCTGCCAGTCGCTGCTGTGGTGAGTCAGAGGGAGGAAAGACACGTGGTAAGGTGGCTGAGATGGGTCGGGGGGAGCGGATAAGACATGGATGATGTAGACGCGTCACGTGCAATCCTGCAATCAACATCGTCAATCAACGTCGTCCCGTTGCATTGCAATCGCTGAATAGTTATAGCTGCGAATGTGAGCACGAACATTTACGGACTTCCTCTCTGCGTCGTACCTACATTAACTGGCGCCTTGTCTTTGCAGATGATCCCGAAACACGAGACGAACGTCCTTACGGCGCTGTACATACTACATAGTGCACACATGTCGCCACGTGGCGGCGCCGCGCGCACGTGCAACACTCCCGGGACCGCCGCTGCCACGTGCTGCGGACCAAGTGTCCCCTGAGGGAGGCGCCGCCGCTGAACTGTACATACTGCCACGTGCCATAGCGCCGACCGGGCGACTCGCGAGAGACTGTACATACGTGCCATGGCGCCGCGTGTTACGCACCACGTGTCACGAGTAACGATCCGGCGAGCCGCCACAATACCTGGTCGACGGCCGTCCGCTCGGTGCCACCCCCGCTCAGGTCGCCGCGTGAGACGACGGCTGGACTTTAGGAGTCGGTGTCCGGTTCGGGCCACGGGGGTCGACTGCACCCGACCCCCGGCCGGCCCCGACCGGACGCCAGCGGGGGCGGGCCGACCTCGGGCCGGTCGGGACCGACTGCACCCGACCCCGACCGGCCCGACCGGCGGCCGACCGACCGGGCGACACCCTGCCCTCCCCTCTTTGTAATGCAGTGATATATACGTGAGTGGTGCCCCCGCGCGCGCAGTGGGGTGGGAGAGGGTGGGGTCGGTGGCAGCTGTGGCGTTACTCGGAGAGCTGACGGAGAGGAGGATCATCCCCACTCTCGAGCCGGACGAATATACGGTCTTGTGATGTTGGTTTGTACGTGTGGATCGTGATGCTGATAACAAACATAAACACGGCACATACTTGGCGGATGTAATTTTGTAACAGGTGGGTCGTCCACTCGGACGCTGGCCGTTATTCGAGCTCCATTGTGTCGTCCAAACTACTGGATCCGTTGCAAAAACGCTTGGTAAGAAAATGGGGACGTAGGCAAAATTGGTACAAGGTGCAGTGTGCATAAAGATAGTGTGCACAAAAGTGGGCAAGTACATGCACAACTTTACAAACAATTCAATAAATATAAATGAAGCTAAGGCAACAGAAGAGCGACCTGTTTTGACGTAGCCATTCAGCTACACAGACCAACAGAATCCTAGGTTATGGACGTTCAAATCTTCTTAAAGGGACATTGTCACCTTTGGCGGTAATGTAAACACTGGTTAAGGTCAACGTAACGAATTGTGTTTCTGATGGTAAGGCTCAAATATGCAGCCGCATCATCAAACAGGATATATTAGAAAATGATTTTTGACTCATCTCCAACTCTCAAAAGTATTCCTGATTATGATCCACACTATTTCGGCGTGATGGCCGCCACCATAAATATTACATAGAATTTGCCGCTTTTCATACGCTCTTGGTAATGTGTTCTGCTACGCAGTTTGTTCATTTCGCTAAAATATAACCACCATAAATATTGCATAAGTTAAATTAAACTGTTAATTAAATTAAATTAAAGCAAAGCTTATTACAATAAATTCAAGCACAATGAAAAAGACCCTGGCGACAGGTTCTGCTATGCGATTTGTTTACAATTCTTATGCGCTGCCAAGCAGCCTATTTAAATTCGCTGCGGAGGATGGACCAAAGCCGGGAGGAATCCGACGACATGGTAAAGGGCATTGCGTACATAACTTAGCCATAGCATCTGCGAATCGTGTTGATTTGGTACCTTATTAGTCAATTGAACGTTATTGAATTGAATTGAATTAATTGATCTACCTAGAAAGTTATGATAAAAAATCGGCCGCTAAATTTTTGAGAAAATCTCGTTTCAATGACATCATTGTCAGACCATTTTTGGTCCAAAATCGACAAATTTTTGATCGCTCTTAAATATCGAGAATTGAA
>JARFNZ010000028.1:28578-39163 GCA_031763405.1 Balanus nubilus
GCAAAAATATCCAGTGTACCTTCTTTCTCAGCTATGCTAAGTTTGCTGATAGAGTTCATTTCATGGTTTTAATTGAATGTCTTTAAATTAAATATCATAATTTTAACCAACCATGCCAACATACCAAGAAACACCAACAACCAACAACATTTGTTCTGATGGCATCATGGAGGGGGGGGGGGGGGTACTTCTTGACATTAGAGCAAATCTAAAATGGGGACGTCGGTAAGCCTGCAGCAGGCAGACAGCACAATTTGAAGCAGGTATAAGTCACACTATTCATAAATGTTTGGTGAAAAAGAGAGCTAAAAAAGAGAGACTATATGGTGGGTAGGTATGTTTCCTCACTGCTCAGAGTCAGACCATTCCACCATCATATTTAGATAGCCACCACCATTGCCTTTGGAATCTTACAGAAGTCCTGGATGGACCCCAGCCATAGGGAAAGTTAATTCTAAGTAGACTCAGTTCCTGTTGCTCATGTGCTCTGCCGACCACCCTGCTTGTTGTTTCACACTCCAAAGTTACCTAGTATATCATTCCATGACAGGTTCCGAGTTTATTTACCCATACCCCAGTAATCAGCAAAAGTGGAACCCTGATCACAAATATGATCTTCATTTTACTGTTCAAGGTTCCTTCTCACATAAACCCAGTGCTCCAAATATTGCTGATAAGGGTGGGAAATGACATCCAAAATTTAATAATTGTCTACTCTCACTCTGATTCTGGGAGTGAATTTTTCACTTCAAGTTATTGGAAGCCAGGCCAGGCCAGGCCTTCAAGCCTTCAAGGCCAGGCTCGACAGACACTGGGCACATGTTTAGTACACAATCCACATCAAAGACTGAGGAAGGGGATCTCACTAAGGAGCTTGGTATGTTTGGATCCGTGAGGCCAAGTGGCCTTTCTAAATTCCGCTCTTTATAAGTAAGACACAAATAGGCTAAGAATGCATGCTATAAATTAAAGTACACCTATTTTTGCATACTTTTCCATTCTCATGTTTTTTTTTTACTTCAATTTTCAACTTTGACACCCAAGACAGAAATAGATTTTGGAACACTGCTTAAACTAACTACCAACCCAATGTTACAATGAGAAGTCATATTTGGATGTACAACAAGTTGATGTAAGTGGCTCTTGTTATTTGATAGGCAATAAAAGCCACCTGATTTAAGCTAGGGTGGCTTAGATTAATTTATGCCAGTTTGTTCAAACCATGTATTAAACTGGTTTAAACCAGGTAGTGGCTTAAATTTGCCAACCTTGTTTTTGGGTAGCCTTATGGTGTTATGCACTACCATAAAGGACCACCATGATACAAAATCCAGATTAACTGTGTTATGGAAATGTAGTAGGAGTTGCCCTTCCAGCAAACCTGTGAGCTTCACCAACTTTGATCTATTTTGTCTGACCTTATCACACTTTATCCATGTTGCTTTTGGGACTCATGGGATCTTTTGGTCGGGTTCATTTGCTTGCAAGTGTGAATGCCTTTAATGTGGGATTATGCTATCCTTAGTCTGTACTTGTGACAAGGCACAAAGCCAGCAGTGTCATTTTAGGCTCAGTTGCCCATGATCTGATTGAGTGAATGAATAGATTCTAGGCTAATAAAAATTTGATCAATTTTGCATTGGCTTAGCCCACAGTTCCCTGGCAACTTTTTTCTTTTTTCAGCTCATCTTCCAGTTTGTGGCCCCTGTTGCATGGCCTCCCGCTTCCGTGTGCTGGCCAAACTTGTTGCCCGACCCGGTGGCATCATCTCTACACTAAGGATGGCCAGCACCGAGACGCCCTCATCGCCCGCCGCTAACTCGGCCCCGACCTCATCACCCGCCGCGAACTCGGCCCCGACCTCATCACCCGCTGCGAACTCGGCCCCGACCTCATCACCCGCTGCGAACTCGGCACCGGCCGTGTCTCCATCCAAGGACGACAATCGGCAGCAGTCGCTGTCGGCTCTGGCTCGCGCGTGCTCTGCGCTGTTCCGTGATGACGTCAGCGAGCACGGTCAGCGGCTGGCCATCGGGCTCGCCTCGCTGGCGGAGCACTACGAGGCCACGGCGGTCAAGGCGGACCGCGTGCGTCGGGTCTGCCGCCAGTTTGACTTCTCCGAGGAGGTCCCCGGCAACGGATACCGCTCGTTCGTCGACATGTACGACAAGATGGTCAACGCCAGTCATGAGACGTGCCTCAAGATTCGTAACGGCAACGGCCGCCGCCAGCTCAGCCGCAAGGATTGTGCGAAGGATGTGGAGGCCTGGTGCCAGTGGATGGTCTCCATCGGGACGTTGATGGAACACCTGAACACGCTGATCGGCTGGAGTGAGCCAGGCTCGTTGTTCCCGGACGCGAAACATTCGCCGATTGAGTTGCTGAAGAAGGCTGAAGAGATCAACCAGTACTGCTTCTACGGTCGGATGATGGGCTCGCAGTACTGTCCGTCCATGCAGGCCGTGCTGATGCGGATAGCCTGCTTCATGTGCATGTACAGCCACTACTTCTACAACACTGGCAGCACGTTCAGGCGCTGGGCGACCGCGTCTGTGTTCTTTCGCCGCATCCTCAGCGACCCCGAGTACCGCGCCAAGCGCATCGTGAACATCTCTCGCTACGCCGACATCGACTTCTGCAAGGGCTTCTGGTCGCAGCAGGAGAGCGAGTTCCTGCAGATGTACCCGGAGGTCGCCTGTCCGGCGGCCGCGGTCAACATCACCGTGGGCCTGCCGCCGGAGCCGCTGCAGCTGCCGCGGGCGGATGGCTCCGGCACCGTCGACATCGCTCCGCCCACGGTGCACATCGGGCCCGACTCTATACACTGTCGGCTGCTGTCAACCCGCCGACGGGAGGGCATGATGGGCGGCCGTGCTTCCAAACCGGCCAAGCTGCCGCCAAGCCCATGTCTGATCGTGCATTGTCACGGTGGAGGCTTTGTCGCGCAGTCGTCCAAGTCGCACGAGGTCTACCTCCGCGAGTGGGCGCGCGACCTGGACGTGCCGTTCTTCTCCATCGACTACTCCCTGGCGCCGGACGCCCCGTTTCCGCGCGCTGCCGACGAGGCCTTCTACGCCTACTGCTGGGCGGTGAAGAACTGCCGCCTGCTGGGCTCCACTGGAGAACGCATCATCGTGGCCGGAGACTCGGCTGGCGGCAACCTCGTCACCACCGTCACCATGCAGGCCATCCAGCGTGGCGTGCGTGTGCCGGACGGCCAGTTCCTCGTCTACACGCCCTTCAACACCTCCTTCACGCCGTCTGCTGCCCGCCTGCTGTGCGTCATGGATCCTGTCCTGCCTCTCGGCTTCCTGATGAGATGTCTGCACGCGTACGCTGGCCACGCGCGCGGCGGTGCCGTGCATGCTCCCAGGGCGGAAGACTACGCCGATGCAGATGCAGATGCGGACGCTGCCGCCGCGGCGAATGGCGAGGGCGACACCACGGCATCGGCGACGGCAAGTGCCTCTGAAGACGACGAGTCAACCGAGGTACCCTACACACTAAACCCGAAACGTCGCAAGCTGGGTCATACACTGGCGAGCCACGACCTCGATACACTGGTGGCAAACTCCCTCACAGACGAGTTTCGCTACTTCGAAGTGGACCCCGACCCGCGGCTGAGTCCATTCTTCGAGCGTGACGAGGTGATGGCGCGCTGTCCGGCCACGCACATCCTCACGTGCCACCTGGACCCGTGCCTGGACGACTGTGTGATGATGGCGAGGCGTTGGCGCAATCTGGGCGTGCCGGTGGGTCTGACCGTGCTCGACGGCGTCTGCCACGGCTTCCTCAACTTCGCCCGCTTCTCGCCCGAGGCGCAGGAGGGCAGCCGCCGCTGCGTGGAGCTGCTGCGGCAGCTGCTGCTGGAGAAGTGAGCGGCTGCGGAGCTAGCTCGTCGCCCAGCTATCATCTACGGCGTCCGTAAAAGTAAGTCGTGCGAGTGAGCACGATTAGTCGCTTAGGAAGTGCAGCGGCAGCCCGCTCTGTCAGAAATTTGGCTCGTTTTATAATTGAACTCGCTGTTGTGGGAAATTCTGGAGCTTTGCTTGGATCGAAACTGATTTGAATTATTGCCTTACTTTTGTATAAACGAGGTGATTCACCTCCTTTATACTTTTGATCATTGCTCACTGACGGACGGCTGAGTGAATTCGAGATCCCTCTTGTATCAGTGTCACATAAAATGACGAGTTGTTTAGGGTTAGCAAGAAGTGAATTTCTAAAGATTAATTATTCAGGTGACAATGGCCAAGTATACTGCAGTGGCATTTCAGGTTCATTATCAGGTGGCAACGAATCGTGTCTATGTAATTCTCACTTCACTTGCTCTATGCTCGAAAACATGCAATTTTGGGTTTACTTGTAACAGCGATGAGCAGAGTCGCTAAACATCGACGCTACGTTGCCGCAACTGAGCCAGAATTGAACCTTGCGAGCCGGGAACCGCGCCGACGGGGCGTGGAGGGGAATATCACGTTTGTGCCGTTGCGGCGAGCACAAAGGCAGGCAATCATTCTCCGTCAGAGGGCGAAGTGAGATATGGCCTGCCAGAAATGCATTACTCGTGGTATCCGTGGGACAGCGTTCGGTTCAAAGCCAGAGTGCTGCCGGAACTTGGGACCGTATCGCCGTGTGCTAAGGTCCACACATGGGGCTGTTGTTGATGATTTCGGTGCGATGCAAATGCCTATTTTGAAAATGTTGCCAAAGCCTATTTTATAAATGTTTGATGGCTTGAATTCGGTCACACATGTTGTTTAAATTCGTCTATTCGCCTTACTATACACGAAATGCAGTCGCCACATGGGTATTGGGTAAGCTAAGTCAAGTTGCGAGTACAGTTACTGTGTGTTAGGTGCTTGTGTGCTTTTGTGCCGTTAATATTATTGCGTTTAAGCCGCCATTGACTGGGGTCTCAGCCGAAGACCATTGGCTGGGGGGTGGGGGCAAGAAGTCCTCCCCAGAATATCTCCGGAACTAATGATCACAGCGAGACGTGCGAGGCGGCATTCGAAAGCTCTCAACGAGACACACCTTACGCATACTCGAAATTTTGAAATTGCGGTCACGTGTCAGGTCAAGGTCAGGCCAAATGTAAAAATCTGGTGTTTCCGCGTTTCGGGCCGCGGAGACCACACTATGCGCAGCTCTGGGCCCAAATTGCGCCAAAGTACTCTCAAACGTCAGGTGAAGGTAACCCATAATAAGTACAGGTCAAGGTCAGGTCACAAAAGGTCAGTAGACCCAAAAACCACATGTGGGTCATGTGATGCATGTTTTATGGGTCGTTATAGGCGTAGAATTCGATGGTAACATTTGTTTTGTCAACTAAAGGCAATGAAGTGAAGTTTAGCAAGGTCAGGTTAGGGTCAGGTCAAATAAGGCCAATTTTTTCAGTAGTGTTTTTTTTAACAATAGACGCATGTTCCTGAATCAGATTTGAGTCAGGAATCCAATGGCGTCATTGTTTTGTAAGTCGTCTAGAAATGCCAAAAATCGCAATTGAAATGGCGTCACGCGTTTCCTCACATAGAGTCATTACTCCGTCAAAAATAAAGCTATTGCTTTAAAATTTGTTTTGAAGATAGTTCATTCCCAGTACGCTCATATATCTTCCGTTTTTTACCGACTTCCGAAGGTATGCCGACTTGACGTTGTTAGCGCCATCCGTTTTTGAGTTATTCAACATATTCGTTTGGCCCCCCCCCCCCCCTCCCAGTCAATGGCGGGTTAAACATCTGCGTTTGGTGAGCGTCAGTTATGGGAGTAGGGTGCTCTTATCTGGCTTTGGCTTCTGTATTTGAGAAAATAAATTTAAAATTGTAACGTATACGCGTTATATAATAGCTGAGAAGTCACTATGCGTTTTAAGACACAAATGTTAAATTACTAGGTAGTTGTTTAATATTTGAATGGTATGCATGTATTTGTGTTAAGGATATGCAAGATTGCTGGTCACACTTTTGAATTGTGCTATCGTTATGTTTTTCTTTTTGCACTTTGTAGGAAACAAAAGATATTTGTTAGCCTTATTATTTGTGTCATTCACAAACATACTCAATACTGTCTAACTATGTTTTGCGACGTTTGTTTGCATGCCTGATGATGTAGCCTGTAGCGCACTTAAAGTGACATCCTCTTAAACGCTTGTTTGCAGCTTAGGAAAAAACACGTCTTGCGCATTATTGGCTGCTGTGGCACCGTGTCGAGCTTGCTACGTGATGCATATCTGTGGATCTCTTCCGCGGGGTACGCAGCTCAACGTTAGCCAGCTTTAATGCTCTTTATTTATTTTATTTTTTGTTCACGTGAGGGTGTAGTTTCGCATAGCTTTTTGGTGCTAGCTCTACTTTGTGTATGATTTTCTTTGTTTGGATCAAATTATGTAGCGCTGCGTCGGGTCACATATATCTTAATCACCTGCTTAGATAGGTTACTCTTTCGACTAGTCAACCATAGAAAAATACCCTCCGCGTAGATGTCTAGTCTAGGTAAATATGCTATTTGTATGGTCGGTGTTCAGATGATGTTCTACACGTAAACTTTGATGTTCAAATGGTATTGCAAATATTTTGATAGTTGGTGTCCCGGACTTCCTTTTTTCCGTATGAGATGTCTTCATTTGTTTTTGTGTTACATGTAAAATGGGTCTATGTAGTTCTTTTTGTTTCGCGAAGTCGCTACGTTTTTGCGATAGCCTGTCTTCCTACGGTTCCTACCATATCACCACCTTAGTGGGCCATATCTACTGAGCTATGCCTCGTGGAGCAAATACCATGCAATGTATCGTGAGCAGGTTGTCCAGCCTGTAGCTGCGAAGTTCTGTGACCCCGCCTTGAGTCGTCCCAATCTGTACGCTTCTGATGTGCCACTATTCGCGTTGTGTTCTATGTGAACTCAATGAACGATGCTTTGTCATTCAGCTACGAAGTTGCTGTCTCTGTCTTCCCTTTTCCGGCGCAGCAGGGATAACCACAGGTGGTCGCTACTTGCTACCGGCGCTGGTATTCGCTCGCGGATGGCGGCTTCTGCTGTACCCTGTGGTTTCTCCTCTGTGTGCCGTACCTGTATCGTAAGTCCGCGGGGTCTTGTGCCAGGTCTCTGTGCCAGCCCCCTCTGGCGGTCCAGTCCCCACTCAGGCCCGTGGTCCTGAGTGGCCGTGTGCGGAGACGCTACCAAAGAAGCCGCGCCGGCCGCTGTCAGAGTGCTGTGTGTATGCGCTTGTGTCCGCCGACACCGTGCGCTTGTGTCCGCCGACACCGTGCGCTTGTGTCCGCCGACACCGTAGTCGTTGTTGAGTCGACTCGTCCCGCCCCGGAGTGCACTTGTTGACGCTGCCAAAGTCTAAATATTGTCTGCTGTCATGAATGTCTATATACCGTCAATACAAGGCCAAACGTTGAAGTCCCTCGTGTGTTATTGAAATTTTACTATAGCTAACTGCGAAGGTTTGTGGGTTCGCTATGGTTTAGCGATGATATTTGACTCCGGGAGAGGGAAGCCTGAATATCAAAGTCATTCCTGATTCCATGACCCCGTGCTGATAGCTCCCCTCTACCCTTAGATAAGCAGGGTGTATGTGGGTCGCCGGACCGAACCGGGCTGGGGCGGGGCGGGCGGGGAAGTCTGGTCAATGTTCGACCGCACACCGCCATCGTGACTGGCAGACGCCGATAGGTTATCGTCGCGGCGCTGTGATTACCAGCTGACCACCAGGACTGTGGGCCGCATCGGTACATCACGTGCACGGGACGCCCATATCGGCCCGCGTCATCACGGATGGAGCGTATCCATCTCGGAAAGGCCGTTACTGCCGACCCCACGACTGTCGGCACTTTCGGGTTGCGTCGTTTATTTTATGTTTTATTCTCATTTGATTTAAACTACCGCACCGGTTCGGTTTTGCAGCGCTTCGTCCCATCAAAATCTTTGTAATCTAGGCTTCGTAATCCTGGCGATTTGGGAATTAACGTTTGTTTTTAGGTAATGCGATAAGGAATAAGAAGATAATGGGCTCAGTAAAGAGACCCTGGGGATCTATATGTTAGCTCATATCAGACAGTGATTGAGTTTTTCACTTCCTGTTCAGAGGTTCTTGAGTATTAGTTTATGGTAGCTTTATCGTAAGCCATGTCTTTATCGATAAGGAGAGCTGTTCATACTGGCTGACTTCAGAAGTGAAGACACACTGCAATGCATTTTTCTTCGATGAATTAAGTTCGGTGAAAGACGTTTGCGGTTTTGCCGGCAACCCCAGGTTGCAGACTGAACCTTATTTACAGACCGTTGTGAGTTTTACTTCTATCCCACCTTTCGTCTGCCCACGTTCTACGTGTTTGAGTACCTGCCGCGAGTAGACGCAGAGTCGTGAGATGAACAAGGCATTGTCAACTTCTCGTGTGTTTATTCCAGTCGATACATTTAAATACTAAATAAGGCCATTCCAGGTCTAGGTTTCGACTTTGCAATTTACATCCCGCACATAGCAAAACAACGCAGCTGCACAAATAAAGCACCTTTTCGAACTACTACGAGCATGCAGTTGACAAGTACTGTTTATTGATAAGATGTGTCGGCAACGGCTTACATTAAATATTAAATAGAAACGCCCGCTCACCCTCACCACCGTTGTTGGTAAACAAGAGAAGATGAGCCGGAAGCTGCGGTGCTCGCCGGTGCTCACTTCGTGCCGGCCGGGCAGCACAAACGCAAACTGTCGCAGCGCACAGCTTGGGCGCGAACCGAAGCACAGACTCCACTGAATAAAACAACAGCTGACGTGAGTGGCATCGGTACATTCACCAAATCATGGGTGGAAAATCACCAGACCAAGGCCGCCATGGATGTGGCGGAAATCACTAAACCGTGAGGCGGAAATCAGCAGGTCGTGTGCAAATCACCAGATCAGGGTCTGTTCGAGCCTGGCGTTATTCTCTCTCCCGGCCCTACGTCAGGCGGAAAACAACCAAAATCAGTCTCATGTCTCAAGTCTCATGAACATTGTTCTCGCGTCGCCCTAAAACATGATTTGGTCGCCAGCACTAGCACATCAATCCTGGACACGAGTTTCACAACGGGGCGTGCAAACTGGTCCCGTAGTTATCGCAAGGCATTTCGCCGTCTGCATGCTTGCATGCTCAATGGCTCCACCAATCGCCCCTGGAAGACCTCTGTCGCAACATGACAGTCACTCGACGACGTCCCGCAAGTCATCCCCGGCGTCCATGTGCTCACTGAGGCATGTCAAACCTGAAAAATGTGGGGTGTTCGCTCAGATCACCGCCACTACGCAGAGACGGGCCGGGCCGTGGGCGCGTCAGATGTGCAGTATACATGGGGTATACGCTGACGTTCGGCATACGTGGGGTATTCGCAGGGTATACGGGAAGTGGACGGTTTAATTGGCCCGTGGTTGGCCATCGGACGGACTCGGTTTCATCCCAGCCCGTCTCGGGAATGCTGACTCGGATGCTGACTGTTGAGGGCGTTTGGGCACCGCGCTATCGGTGACGGGTCCCTGTGGTGCCCACAAGTGCTTCACTGCAGCACTTGCTACCGCCGCCGCGCGGCCCAGCCGATATTCAATACTGACTCGGTGGTGCGCGGAGGCACGCACCGCACGCGTGCAGCGGGCCCGCGCGCACGGGTCGGTCCCGCGGAGGCACCGGGCCACCCTCCTCCGATGAGCCCTCAGTTCGGCAGCCTCTCCCGTCCCTCAGATCACAGTGGCGCTCGGTGGGCCGACCGTCCCTCCCTTCACAAGTCACGGCGGCACACCGCGCCGCTGCCTACCTCGCGTCACACGCGTCCAGCGGCCCTGCGCGTCCGTCCAACCAGATCTCACCACCGGCGAGCTCATCTACCGTTCCTCCACGCCTCCCATCTCCTCAGTTCTTCTTGGACGAGTTGATGAGGTACTTGCAGCAGTGCGTCAGCAGGTGCTTCTCGTTGGACTCGCTCTCGCCACGCTGCACCTCGCGCGTGTACACGTCCATGCCGTACTGGCCCTCCTCGGGGAACGTGATGCGGAAGGTCACCAGCTCGCCGCTCACGCTGTGGCTGACGTACTTGCCGAGCCGCTTCTCCTCGGTGCCGTTGCGGTGCAGCGTCGCCATGAAGTCGGTGAGCGGCCGCGACATGCGGAACTGCACCTCCAGCTCACGGTTGCAGAATATGAGCGCGTCCGGGTGTGTGACCGGGATCAGGCCGAACAGCCTGCCGGGGAGAAAATGGTCAGGTCAGGTCAAATGGTGTTGGGTAGGCGAGGTCAGCCCATTCTGACGAGTATGATTGAGGAGAGAAGTGTCAGGTCTAGCAATCTGTCTGGCATGCAAGCGAAGCATCATATAATTGCGACAGTCTGCCGGGTACAGGTTGGAAGGTATCAGAGTAGTTCGACCAGTCTGATTGGAGAGGACAGCAGGCGACAATAGTTTGCCGGGGGAAAGGACGTATCAAACGTCATTATAGTGCGGCTGATCGGTCAGTACTGTGACAACTGGGCTGGGACGCTGACACTAGCGGATCCAAGGGGGGGGGGGGGGCGGCAGGGGCTTTAGCCCCCCCCCCCAAATCGTGGGTA
>JARFNZ010000029.1:0-71460 GCA_031763405.1 Balanus nubilus
CGGGCGGCCGGCGGCCTCCGCGTCCCCCGCTCCGCCGCTGCCTCCCCGGCCGCCGGAAGCGAGCCGTGTGTTTAGCTGGGCGGCAGAGGTGGCGCATAGGCGGCGCCGCTCACCTGCTAACCAGCGACGGAGACAGATGGCGCGCGGCCGAGACGGTAACGGCGCAGCGCGACTCGGACGCGTTTTTCGCGACCGGTGCGACGCGCAACGGGTCGGGAAAAACGCGTCCAGGCGCCGCGGGCGGCCGAGCGCGGTCGGTCGGGGCCTGTTAGTGAGACGCCGCGGCGCAGCGATGTGTGTTTGGCGTCGGGTTTTGTGCGCCGTTGTTAGCCAGAGCACCGAACCGCGGTGGCACGACGGTGTCATTAGCAAGGGCGCCAGCTGGGGTCGGCACGGAGACGCGCCGCAGGACAACGGGGCACGCCGCTCCACTGGCCACAGAAGCCGCCGCACAAAGCAGCAGGAAGCGTGCCTTGTTTTGCAGCAGTCACACAGCCAATGATGAGCTTTTTGAGGTTTTTCGATAGGCGACCTTGCGACATGCATCTCGTTAGAGAGGAGGGTTGCGAAAGCGCTGCGCGCCCCGATAAAAATCCTAGTCATGGAGCACGACAGAGACAAGGGGTCTGACGCGGCAGCTCTGAGGCAAGGATTTCCTACATCCCACGTGATGTGCATCAGAACGCGGAGGGAACACCCCCAGACAGGCGCCAGGAGTCACCTTCCGGAGAGCCCGCTCAGACGATGAGGTCACCCCCTGATCTGGCAGCCGGGCTCCGGTCAGCTGGCAACCCCGCTGCGGTCAGCTGACCCCTCCGACCCTCCTGGGAACCTGTCGCTCCCGGCATACCCAGCCGTCCGACTCCTGTCCTCACCATCGCGAACGCCATGTAATTGGTGACAATGCACCGGAGACCTGGGGCTCATTGCGGAGCGGTCCGGAGCGGGTCGGGGCGGTCAGCTGCCGCCGGCTGTGACGCCCGCGGGCCGGCTACAATGCCAGGAAGCCGTAACTCACGGCAGGGCCAGGGAGCAGCGCTGTTCGCTTCGGCGGCCGTCCGTGCCGCGCCACGGAAAAACCAGCGCCGCTCCGCCCCGCATGCCGCTCCTTTCCGCTCCGAGCGTCTGCCGCCGGTGTCACACGGCTCGGGAGTGCCTATATGGTGCTGTGATACCGCCTGACTCACCAGCTCACAGTCAGCCGTCATTAGTGAGGGATCGGCGGCGAGGCCGTACCCCGGCCGGCGGCCTCGGTGGCCTCACCGGAGACTAAATTACATCGAGACGCCGCCGCCGCCGCCACCGCCGCCGCCGCCGACCCCACAGCCCGGTGTCAGTGACCCTAAAGATAGAGCAGCCAAGGCGACGGGCGGGCGGAGCCGCCGCCACCGCCTCTCGCAGGGCGGTCGAGCAGCCAGCCCGAAAGTGAAAGGTTCAACTTGAAACAGAGTTGTGGGTGGAGGCGTCTAGGCTTTAGTCATCTGACGAGTCGAGACTAGAGCCTCCACAGTGTCATTCCTCTCCCTCCATGCCGGTATCCGGCATGCCGCCTCTGCTCCGAAGGTCATTGCCAAGCACCGGCGGCGGCAGGGCCGGCTAATGGACTGAGACGGAGCCGGCGCGGCGGCGGCGGCGGCGCCGTGAACGCCGCCGGCTCTGACGTGGGACGATTCCGGCGCAGCGCGGTGTCTTCGTGCACGCCCCGGGTGAGGAAATTCGCTCGGTGTGTGACCTCAGCGGCGATTAGGGCCGGTCGAGTGCCCTGCGGTCGCCCGCTGCGGCCAATAGTGCGGGAAAACGCCGATCCATTCGCAGCCGTAAGACCGGTGCAACAGCGCAATGCCACCACGGACGATTTCGCCAGAAGCCGTGCCGGCCAATGGGGGACGGTGGTACCGGATTCAGCGCAGCACAATCCGCTTATCTTGGCTCAGCAAACGGATTTTATATTGTCTCAGAAAATGAATGAGGTTTCATCCATATAGTGGTTCTGATTCAATTCAAATATTTTAACTCTTAATGTAGGTAGGCATGCACGTTTTATTAAGAAGATTAAATTATATTAAAATCGTTTGTTTAGCTCAATTTCATAATGGGTGGTAATTTAAAACATTAATAACACGTTAGAGCTATCAGAAGTGAAAAGGTTAATATTTTAACACTTATAGCAAGCCGTTTTGTGGTATCACGCAAGCTCGAAGTGGTCAACCCTCCACATTGGGTTCAGAGCCAACTCATATAAGGAAACACTTCTTGCCTCGTTCCAGTCACTCCGCGCCGCTCAAGGTTACATAATCAAATCACTCGGTGTATTATCATACAGCCTTGGACGCCGCCCGAGGCATTGTCACAGGATCAACAACAGATCATTTGTTCCCGTCCGGCCGCGAAGCTGCTCCGCGCGTCACGCAGCAAACATCGCAACCATCGCAGCAATGTTCGCCAATCAACGCCGATTCTGCGCTGTTGGATAAGGTTCCTAGCATGCACTGTGTGAAATTCACGCCGCTTCACATTGCTCCAGATCCATTCAAAGTCTTTATCAGGTCGTCTTTCTGCACGAAGACATGACTCAAGAACGCCGCAGACAAAAGGCTTCTGTCCGCAGCATTGATGACGTCACAGCTCGGCCAGTTGTCTCGGCGGCGCTGATTATGCAAACGGGACAGACGGAGCGGCGGTACGGTCCTCCCACGTGCGTTCGAGAGTGAAAGTACGCCAGCCTCGCTCGTCATCCGCCAGCCGGGCCGTCATGCACACATGCGATACGACCCCACGCAAACCCCACTCCAAACTTCTCCCAGCTCCCGATCAACACCACCATGAGTTTCGCCGTACGAAAAATGTCGAGCGGCGCCCGCTTCTGGGCCGGCCGAGCCCGCGGGCGGCCGCGAAAGTGCCGGCACCGCCGCGAGATCGCGCTCCGCGGGTCACCAGCTGACCTCCTTCTGGCACAGAGGTCCGCCCGGAGACGGGCCCGGGCGGGGGCAGCGGCGGTGGCGGCGCGTGCGGGAAGCGCCCGCCGAGATGCGGCGCGCCGCTGCGTGCCTGCAGATGAATGATAGCGCACTGTCTCCGAGTAATTAGGCGGGGTCGGCTATCCGACGTGTCCCCTGATCGATCAGTCACTGTACCCTGCAAGGTTACCGACGCCGTGCCGGGTCTCGGAGAGAGCGAGAGCACGCGCGGGTGTGTCGCTCGGCGGCTCGGACGTCAAGAAGAAGATATCTGCGCTGTGGGTAGTTTGTCCGCCGATATCGGACGGGCGTCGTCCGCGTAACGCCCCTCTGCATTCTCCGCATCGCCGACGCCGTCACTCTGACGCATCAGATCTCCGCGGCGTTGTCCGAGTCGCAGATCGTATCGTCCCGGCGGAGTGAGTCTTCAGTCACCACGGAGGTGACTCGGCCGGCGCCCTCCGTCCGGCGGCGGCGGTGAGAGCCCAGGGTGCGTCCCAGCGCTCCAGACAGCCTCCCATGCCCCCTGACCCCGACGGTGCTCCGAATGCCTTCCGCATCTCAGGCCGACGTTCTGATTGGCCGTTGGAGTCGGAGGGTGGCTGAAATTCGGCAGTGACGTCATGGCCGCCGGGGAAGCATCCATCTCCGAAAGCGTCCACCTGTCAGACTGGCCATGTCGGAACTCGACAGACTGGAGTCGGATTTCTCCGTGGAACGGGCGGACCGGATTCATGCCGATGAACCGAATCTCGGCATTCAGCCAATTATCCGGAGTAGAAGCCGCTGTTTTTGCGTCTTATTGGCTTATACCAGTCGGTGAGCGGGAGAGGTTGGCTTCGTGCCAAGATTCGCGGAGAAAGGTGCAGCCACAAACCTTGAAACGGAGTTTGCTTTGGTCAAGGTTTTCAAACCAACGCTCGTGCGATGCATGCCAATGCGGGCAAACTGATAAACGGCAAGGGTCAACGAATTCTCGTGAGACCGCATCGGACAGTTTTATCCATTAGGGAACCGCACGAGCATCTCGCTGCACCATCGCGGTCGCAACAGCGCCGCAAAACAGAGATAACTCACCCCTCTCAGCGGGCAGCCAAGCCTGACCCCGCCGGCAAAAACCGCCCACGCTGCGCGGACGCCGAGTCGCGTCTTGCCACCCCTCCGTCCTCGGTCGTTACACGCCAACCACATCCTAGCCATGAACAAAGCCGGGCCCGCCGCGCGCGGCCGCTGATCTCAGCTCACACAGCGCACCGTGATCTCAGAGTTCAAGGTCGCGACACGGGCGCCGCCGCCGCCGCCGCCGCAGGGCATCGTTGCAGCCGAGGCGAAGCGGCCGACCTTGATAGGGGCCATCCCGCCGCCCTCTTTGCCGGCTGGCTGGCGCCGGCTGATGATGGCACCGGTCGGACGAGCCGTCCCGAGTGCAGGTTCCCGGAAGCACCGTCTGACCGCCAGCGGGCGTCAACGGACACGGCTGACCGAAGGAGGTGCTCAGTGGCCAGGCAGCGGTAAACAAAATTTCGCTCTGGTTGCATTAATCCACCGGCGGGCGTTTCCGCCAGGAACAGTGGACCATTATAGTTCCGAAGGCGGCCAGTTTCTGTGAAAGCGAACACACGGCGTCGGCGGCGCGGCGCGTTCGTCCCCAGGGGCGGGGAATGTCACCGAGCTGCCGCCGCCGCCCACCGCCTCTGTCCCCGCCCAGCCACCGCCCCAGTCTCCCAGCGGGCGGTGAAAACGGCCCGCATCACGATCTGACTGGCCCTGTTTGATAACTGGTCCAGATAGCAGCCGGGCCGCACCCAGGCGGCCGCATCGAGCCGCCCAGAGCGGCCGTGAGCCATGAGGAGTGACCCTCAAACTTCCCGATCCGTGCAGTATTAGAGGGATGTTAATCTGGGATATTACAGGCGGTGTTAGCCCCACAACTGGGATGATAATGCCACTACCAGATACAGCACGCCCTGTTGAGCTGCTGGGATTCACCGTCCGACATGCGATCATGTGCATCTCAGCTCACGACTTCTGAGGTAGTGGTAGCTGAAGTCAGACGGCTCCCTCCATATATGGCAGCCGAACAACAGCCAGTTCAGTACTGTCCCTGGAGCCAGACAGCCTAGTACACAGAGCCCACGCCAGCGCGGCGTTTGGAGCGGTGCCAGTCCCTCTGGCCGGCACATTCGGCGACTGACGGCACCGGAGGGCCGTCCTCTCCCCGGGACGGCGGCGCGTTGTCGTGTCGGTCGCTGCCCGATCCAATTCGCCGCCTCCGACGCGACGGAAGCAGTTTTTGTTGCACGGTATTGTTCCGTCCACGCCGCGGCGTGTCGGACGCTGGCCGGCTCTGCGGTCCGTTCTGCCAGCTGCCGTCACGGCCGCCGCCTCTCAGGAGTCAACCGCTGGAGCGGACGGTCCGTTGGCCGTCCGGCAAAAACTGAGACTACCGCCGGCGGCCGGCCGGCCGGCGACATGAACGACCACACTTAAACGGGAACATCTTCCCGGCGGCCCGTCATTTGGACACATTACCCTGCCATCCGTCTGTCGGCATCTCGCGGCGGCCAATTTACATAAGCGCCTGGTGTCGGCGGCCGCGGCGGCGGGGACGATCAGACGGCTCAGATGAGGTTCGCGGACCGTCATTCGGAGGGCACTGACGCCTTTTTGCCGCGGCTGTAATCGTCACCTGCGCCGCGCTGAGCAGTCGCCCGGCGCCGGTCTCACTCGCCGGGACGACCGGATATTTGTTTACGACCCTGTAAGTATCTCAGATTCCCCGACTGCCCCGCAGCAAGGTAACAAAGGAGCCGACGACTCCCGCGGAGGCTGCTGGTCGACCGAGGGACGCCGTCGAGCTCCGCCAAATGGATTGTTGGGATATTGACCGGCGGCAAAAAGGCTGTCCCCGTCACGGGCACATAGCGGGCGCGCATGCATCGCTGATGAGTCACGGCGCCCATGAGCAGCCCCGCGCCGCGCTGCTGCAAGTGGTATTGCGAAAACCCACGGGCCGAGCCAGGGGCCTTGCAGCCACCGTATACGGCACCAGAGTTTGCACAAGCGCCACTCTCCTGGCACTGAGTGAGCGCGACCACAGCGCGATACCTCTGATGATATGCCAGGCACCTGCTGGTGCTAGACGCCAACGCCCGATGGCAGTCTTCAGATAGTGATGTTAGCCTGCTGTGGCCCATTGGAGTCCCATGGTGCCAGTTTCGTGCCGTGCAGTGATGCGGCACGGCAGTCGCGGTTAGGCTTCTGTGGCTAACTGCAGTCGCTGGTGATCACGGAACGCTGTGGTGCCGGTTTTTGAGCGCAGGGCCAGGCGGTACGGATCGACGCGGCGGCCAGGCGCGGGCGTCGTGATCGTGTTCTGTTCCGCGTTGTGGCGGCCCGGCGCGGTCTGCGGTGCGTACTGAGGTCGCCGCTGAGGCTGGCTGAGGTCGCCGCCGAGGCTGGCTGAGGTCGCCGCCGAGGCTGGCTAAGGTCGGCGTTGAGGTTCGCCGCGCTCGGCCGGCCGCCCGAGGCCCCTCCATGAGACGTTGCCCGGCCGGAGCGGGCCGTTCTGCTGTGGCGGGCACCACCGCGTTGCCAGCTCCGCTGGGTGTGACCGGACCCCACGAGCTGCCTATATTGAACCAGTTCGCGCCCCCCACAGGCCCCGTATCCGCTGACCCGTACCGCGAACCTGGCCTCGGCCCGACATCGTGTCGGCGGCGCAGCTACAACATTTCAACGGAGCCTTATCCAGTCACACGGACAGGCCTGCACTGTATGTACAATAGACGTCCGCAGAATGCAGCCAGTCATGTTCCATACAGGACCTGGACAGCTAACTGAAGTGCGGTGCCCTGACTCATGTCTAAGAACCGCTTGTCGTCACCTCGTATTTATGTCGACCGCCTTAGAAAAAATGACGGATGCTTGTCCCCGGAATTAGGGAAAGACGTGTAAATCGCCTCAAACGGGTTTCGTTTTCAAATCTAGGCTCTTTTCACACAGAGTCAGGAACCTGTCGTCGTCAAGCCGACAAGTTTCACAGCTATTTCAAGGTCGTTGGATACAAGCCCTCGCTATTCTGACTGCACAAAGCCGTGCGGCGAAGCGGCAGTCGCCGGCAACGAACAGCCTGGCGTGTCGTGAGACCGGACGGAGGGACGTCTCTATGGCCGCGCCTCAATGGCCGCCGCCGCGCCGAATCACGCCCGCCGACGGCCATTAATCAGCTCACACAGGCCGGCCGGGAAATCGTTTCCTTTAACGATGTGACACTTTACCCGGACAGCGAGACGGGATGGGTAAATTGCCGGCATCTGACGCCGGTACAGTAAAACTGAGCTCGTCTCAATCGATTCACACGGCACACCGTCATCTTCCGGCAACTGGCTTTGCGCGAATACACTCCCTGTTGACAGATTGTATTAATTGTGCTAAGGAGATTGTCATGATACAAACACGCTATCAATGGCTCTCATGGTCTTTTGGTCGGGATACCTGGCGAGGCTGACGCTTCCTCTTTGTCACGGCTGAAACACCCGCCGTGGTGCCGTTTAGAGCCGTGATAATTAATGGTGATTATTGTCGGGCTTCCCGTGTCGCGGGCGGCCGACAGAACAAAAGCGATCCGGCCGGCCGCCGCTCTGATGCGGTGCAGTAATTGTCGACTGGCCCACCGCCGGCCGCTGCGCCATTTTGGGAGTTCACGGGAGAGGTCATCCCCCCACGACCGACCTGACCACCCTGACCGCCCTGACCGCCCGGGATAGCCGCCATTATCTCACCATACTCACCGTAATCGACCTCAGCTCACTCACTCCATTTACAGGCCGCGGCCGCGCCTCAGTAGATTCATGTAATTCATCAGGTATAAATACAATCATCAGTTCGTAGGAATTGAACTAGTTATTGGTTTGTTCATGATCAAGTGTGTGTCTGTGAGTGAAAATACCGTCTGTCTAACGATTTGTCTCTCTCTGTTTCAGACGTCCGGCCAGCTACCACCGCCGCGGTTGGACTATGGCGGTTTAACGAAGGAGGTGTTTTTCCTGAACTTAGAAGATGGCTATTTTGGCTGCCAAGTGAACGAGAGCTCTGAGGTGCTCCAGCTGTTTGAGCTCTCCAAGCTGTGCGATGGCGTGCCTCAGTGCTATCTCGGCTCCGACGAGCTGGTTAAAGAGCTCAAGTGCACAAGTGAGTACAACTCGTCTAATACGAAGTGCTTAAGTAACATTATTCAGCAGCAATGGTTTCTTTTAACACAATCGTTCCCGTATTGTAGTAACTAATGAGTACCTTGCCATTAGGCTCTTCGCGTGTAACGTTGTGCCATTGTGTGACTGTATTCTAATGGCAAACTGTTTTAGATGAAGGGCTGCTCTGATGACAGGTGTCCCGGTCCAAACAGCTCATTTATGTGCAGTAGACAGCACTTTGGCGCCCTGACCACTCCAGACCTCCCCAGCCGTTGAACGACACTTTCGCGTGTGTAGTGGCTATTGTCTTCCCTCACTGACCCCCAGGTCGGCAACGGTCGAGCTCGTCCCGCTCTGACGTAATGGGCAATTACAGCAGTTTTACTTCAGCTGTAAACATATGCCGACGCTGAACAATGACGCAAACAAAGCAATGTCAAAGTAGCTGAATTAAATGAAAATTGCAATGATTTATAAAACGATGCAATCACAAAATCACACAAAACCGATGATGTTACGAGGCAGGTAACCACAAGTACAATGCGATACCTACCGCTGGGAGATGCTTCTTGAATCGCAAAAGCTACTGATAAATTGACCATTTTTATTTTGCATTCTTACTTGACAAAAATGAACTGGCATTCAAGGTTGCCCAACCTGCAAAAACACAGCCCACTCGGGGTTTAATCATGATCCATCACCAATCAGTATGCTAAGGATCTCCTCAATCAACCGACAGCTATGCTGATCACGAGTTGATTGTCGAGTTCCCCTCCCCCTGGCACTGCAGGCCGTGGGACCGGTCTCGACTGGTCTCGATCCTCCGGACGGGACCACCGAAGAGCGGCTCTCGCTCTCCGGCCGGCCACGACCCGCCGCCCCCGCCGTGTCCCAACGCGACGCAGCTCCAAACGTCTTCCAAGATCTCACAGTTCCCTATCGTCTCACAGTCTCCTACAATCTCTCACAACCAGCCACCGTTAACCACGGTCTCAATAGTCTGTCACAGTCTCCCGCCGTCTGCTGCAGTCTCGAGTCGTCTCCCACGGTCTCTCAGCGTCTCCCCACGGTCTCCCAGCGTCTCCCGCGTCCCCGGTCAGGGAGAGCCAGTCACCACAGGTCGTTTTTGCCGTGCCGCCGCACCGGGCGTGTTCGGCGTGCTCCCGCCTTCCCCTGTCGCCGCCAGCCGCAGCTCGGTGGACAAAACCAGCCAGGGCCGCCGCCGCCGCCGCCCCCGTCCCGCTGCGGGCGGCCGACCGGTCTGCAGCCGCCGAGCCGCCTATTGGTCCGGGGTCAATGCATGGCGTCGTCGGATGACCGCACTGACCGCTGGCGCTGACCGGCTGCTCACCCCGCTCCTCCGCCGCTGTTCCAGGCACATGTCAGCTGGCCACCGGCCGGCCCTGTGTCAACGGTGCCTGCCTAGATTCTCAATGCTACTGCAACGATGGCTTCGGTGGCAAGGGCTGCGAGATGCCCGGTAAGTTTCGCTGTGTGTGCACGGGATGTTTGATGTATGGACGCTGGGACAACGGAAACCTAGAGTTAAGTTTGAACATGTAACAGGACTGAATTTCAATGACGGATAGATGGGAGCCGGAAGCTAAAAGGAAAGGGAAAATGGCATCCCTTCGCTTCAATCTTTTCCGTGTATTTAAAGACTGTCGTCCTTGGAGCATCGCTTGCTGCTCGTCACATAACTGAGCGCAGAACGACTCTCGAAACTATAACTAAGCTGTGTTTCGCAAAAACAAAGTCGTGAATTGCATCTTTGTAGCTATACTGATCTTTAATGTGATACGGTCACTCAAGCTCGCTTCTCTGAACGGCCCGCGGTGCCGTCCCGCTGTCGGGTGACGTCAGAGCGGCCGTGGCCTTCGTCATCCCGCCTACGGGCAGCAGATGCAGCCGTGTTGCCGCTGGCCAGGGTCGCGCGAGGGGGCTCTCTGGCCACTTCCGGCCATCTCGGCGATCATGACGCAGGCCTTCATCGGTGGCGATCGTGACGCAGATGTTCAGCGTCCGCGGCGGCCGTGAGCGCGGAAAAACCGCCGCCGCGCTTAGTCCAAGACGCGCCCCATCAACATACCGGTCCGGTCACGGTTCTTATTCCCTGTGCCGTGACGAATGTCGCCGACGTTGATGGTCTCCGCTGAATGGTTTGTCGAAATCGATTATGTTGCCAGTGTAAGGTAAATGACACCAACTTCCTTTCCAGATGAGAATGAATGCAAGTACCGCCCGTGCGACATCTTCGCACGGTGCACAAACACAATGGGCGGCTTCTTCTGTTCCTGTTTCCCGGGATATGAAGGCGACGGCAAATCCTGCACAGGTAAGTCTTCTGGCAGCGCCGGCAGGCCGGCTGCATCCCGCACACGTTCCGTGCCCACACACATCCTGTTCACCCACAACAGAGAGAGAACAGAGCCGCAGGTCTGTTTGTCCACTTTGGCGGAAGCCGCGTGCCGTTTCAAACAAAAGAGCAGGCTTACGTGGCGTAAACCGCCGCCCGCTCCCCGTGCGTGGGCTACACGCAACCTCATTGACAGACAGCATAAATCTGGCATCCGCGCTGGCGCGTTTGAACGACAGGCTGGCGAAAAACACCCAAGACTGCGGCGATACGGGCGGTGCCGGTCCTCGGAGTCAACTCTGAGGGCGTGCAGTGAAAGGTTGTCGGGCGCCGTCGGGCGGCCGTCAGAATGGCACTGTCGTGGGTCACAGCGGGGCCCGAGAGCACGCGTGGGTCGCTCCGCTGGCGGAAGCCCGCCCTGTTAACCTACATCGCCTGAACAGAGAGGAATCCCGACCTGGGACACGTGTGACGGAGGCCCCAACGGACAACGTCTCCCAACGCCAAACTGGTCCAGTTTTGGGCCAGGGTTCTTCCGTTAATACACTGCATTCACTGTAGCGCTGCAGCTCCACCGTGAGACGAGTGATTAATCCCTGGGCGTAGCCGGTACCGACAGATTAGATCTTCCCACCGGCCGTCAAGGGGGGAGGGTGCGGCGAGCGAGCGCGCCTCCACGCGCAGTCACTGACGTCAGCCCGTGCTTATGGAAAAACAGGCGGGTCCGGTGCTCCGCCCACACAGCAACGGCGGCCCTCCGCACATTCGCTCCCGCCCCGGAGAAAAGGGAGGCTGATAGGCGGCTCAAACCGGCCGGCGTCTCCACGAATTCGGTGCTGAGAAGAGGAGGAGGCGACACCCTCCCGGCCATTAATCAAGGGAGAGGGGCGTTAGCGTCGGCGGCTGCAAGGGCCGGCGCTGGGTGCATGGCTCGCAGGGGACACAAAGACCTGCTGGCTCCAGCACCGAGCTCCAGCCACGGCCGTAAATCACACTGCAGCGGAGTCTGCCTCCTGCGGCGGCCGCCGCGCCGGGACGTGCCCAGGACTCGCCGACATGTCCAGAAAGCTCGCGTCACGGTCCGCTCGCAACCACGTCATGCGGCGCGCGGCAGCAGCCCTCTCCGGAATGTGGCCTGGACTGGTGCGGAGCGTGCAGACGGGAGATGAGCGAGCGGTGCCGGGCACCGGAGTACGGCACGACTCCACCCACCGGCCGGGCGGCACCTATTTAACTGCGCCCCGATCCGCGTGCTGAAACCGCCGCACGCGACGCCCGGTGAAGGGAGATGGGGTCAGTGGCGCCACATCACGCTCGGCACGAGCCAAGCGGAGCAGCGTCGGGTCAGGTGTCGGGGACGGTTTAAAGGGCCCCGACAGGGCCGGGCGGGGCGGGGTGGGAAGACAGCAGGAGGTGGGGAGCGGTACCGCCACGCCAGGTGTGGGCTGGCTCGGCCGGCCCGGCTGGGACCGGCAAGGCCAGCCAGCCGGCCGGCCGGCCACGCGGCCGCCCACGCCAGCGTCGTGAAGTGGAGGGAGGGGGCCTGTCTGCCTCCCCGGCGGCTCCAGCCCACTCCGTCTCAGCTGGGACGGAGGCCGCCGCCCGGCGCCGGCGGCGCTCCAGCCCACGGCCGTGACGCGCCCTTCGTCCACCCGGCACACACCCTCTGGTCACCTCACCAACACTCTCGATCTATTCCCGACCCGGCCCGTGAAAAGGGACCGACCGTCAGCGTCCCACCCCG
Organism: Balanus nubilus; assembly: GCA_031763405.1. NCBI lineage: Eukaryota > Metazoa > Arthropoda > Thecostraca > Balanomorpha > Balanidae > Balanus > Balanus nubilus. The sequence continues at coordinate 12,253 of JARFNZ010000029.1, forward strand.
CTCCGCCCCCGCACCGTCTGCCAGGTCGTGCCTCACTGTGCCTGTGCCCAGGCCGTTTAGTCGTCACTGGGCGGCGGCGTGGGCCCGCTACCAAGGTCGGCCTGCCGCCCGACGCCGCGAGATGAGCAGATCAGCCGGTGGCGGTGCTGTTCATCAGGCTGAGACGACCTCCTCCACTAGACGGAAGGACCAGGAGCCCTCCACTCCAAATCGGGCCGGGCGAAAGTGAGGCGGGTGCGGCGTTCCCGGAGCGGCATTGTTACGTTCCGCCCGCTGAACGTTTCCATGGTGACGAAGACATTAATCAATGGGATGGGTATTCGCGGCGCGGCGAACCGTTCCATCAGGTCGACACCCTCCTGAAGGGTATGCTCCAACTCCTCACAGCGCGGCGTCCACCAGCAATCACCATCCTCATCTGCACGTGATGACAAACAGCGCCGGCTGCCGCAGCAGTCCGGCTGCGCGTGGCGACCGAGCCGATACGCCGCGGCCGAGGTTTCCCTTTCTGTCCGCGGCACAGAGCCGGTAACGGTGTCAGGCCGCCTGCACGTAACCAGGTCGCCGTGCTGCAACAGAGAGTCCCCCGCGCTGCAGTCGGCGCCCAGCGGATCCTTGAGACGGGCTTAGCGAGCCGACAGGTTCGTCCGCGCCCGCCGCGCGGCCTGATTCATAGATAGCGGCGCCGGGACGCTCCGGGCGACACCGGGACGCTCCGGACGACACCGGGACGCTCCGGGCGACACCGGGACGCTCCGGACGACACCGGGACGCTCCGGGCGACACCGGGACGCTCCGGGCGACACCGGGACGCTCCGGGCGACACCGGGACGCTCCGGACGACACCGGGTCGTGAGCAGTGAACAGAGTCGACTCGGTTCGGTCCGGGAAGGTGGCGACGCGGCCGGCAACGCGCTCGTTTCCGTGGCCGTTCTGAATTAACATACCCGCCACCCTCGGCGCAGGGCGCGGAGGGAGGAGATGACGGCGCGTCCCGGCGCGCGGCGGAGCGAAGCTACACTTTCCAAGTTCGGGGATGCGCGTCACGTTTGTGTCGCGACCCGGCGGCTCAAACCCGACCCGGCTCCGCCGCCGACCGACCCATCATGGCGCACGCCATATAAGGTCGTTTGCGCAACGCGGAAGGCTGTTGGCGCCTGCCGGCTTTCACTGTAGCGAGGTTGTTTGGCCGGGCGACGTCGCGGCCCGATGCGCCATTGTGGTCCGGCCATATCGGGTGGCAGTTGTGGACGTTCTGTGTGCCAATTTAATGCCGCCCAGAAAGGACACCTCATTAGAGGGCCCCGTGCCGCTGCACGCACAGCCCCGTCGCAGCCCGGCCCTCGCCAGCAACCGAGATATGGCGTGCCACGCGTCGACGGCGGCCTCTGGCGAGTGGTCCTCATTGCACGTATCAGTACACTGCTCAGTGACCGGTCAGCACGATCAACACTTGACTCTACCACAGCCTGCACAGACTCTGTACAGCCGGCGAGCTGTGGACGCTTCTCGGACAGCCGCACCGAGCGACCCGCAGCCAGGCCGGTCTCGCTGGGAACAGTGGCCGCGGCCAATCAAACGCCAAGAACGGAACGCGGACGGAGAAAGCCGCGGCGTTTTATCGTGGCGGTGCCGGCGGCGTCCGCGTGCCACCGGAGCGGGCTCTCCGTCAGCGGCGGCGGCCGAAGTTTCCCCCGCCTGCCGATGGCCGCCGCCTGCTAACGATCGAGAGCCCGGTGGGACTGGTGATGGGCGACCATAGGCAACGGTGGCGCCCGGGGCCGTGACGGCTAGTTATGGCACGAGCAGCCGTTACTCAGACTGACGCCCACGCCCCGCCGCCGCCGGCCGGGACGGGTAAACCTCGGCAGTCCGCAGCAACACGGTCCGGCCCGTATAGGTGAATCCAAAAACCGGCCGCGAAGCCCATACATGCATTGCCGACAAAGGCTGTACAGGAAAATTGTTTTGGGTGGCATGCACGCGATTTGAAAATAATTGCGAACACATGAGAAGAACATGGCCATAAAATGCTTGTAGAATGTGACCATGAACTGCAACATGACGTCAGAAGGAGTGGCCTCACACGAAACACGTCTTCGTCCGTTACTCGTGTTTGGTGACATGCCGTGTGAGCAGCCGGGGTCGGTTGAAGGACCACCCACGCCATACCGCTGACCTCGCCACGGCGGAGCGGGTTCCCGGCCGGGAGGGACGCGCCCCGGACAGGGCCCCGGACAGGGCTCCGGACCGGCCCCGGACCGGCCCCGGGTCCAGCCGGCCCACCGCGCCCGGTCACGTCACTGGCCTTGCAGAGCAGCGGTCGCCAGTATGACGTCAGGGGCTCTAGTGTCGCGCTGAGTCCACTGTGCTGTCCAGATGGAGAGATAAGAAGCCGCACGGCGGCCGGCCGGTGAACACGGGCCCCGGAGACCACCACATGTGCACATAGCGCCGTCCTGCGCCCAGGCGGCACGGCTCATCCGTCGTGTGCCGAGCCGGGGTGGAGCTCTCCTGTCAAACTATATAAAACAGCCAGACTTTCTCTCGCTCAATAGTTTCCTCTCCCGGATGAAGCCGAGTCGCCGCTCTACGGAAGGCATTAAGCGCTCCGCTTTGTCCATCGGCGGCCGCGCAGCTGACTGAAACGGCTTGCTATCTCACGCACAATCACTGTTTCCTCTCGTAAATTCGGCTGGTCATGGCAGCGGGCCCGGAGCAGAACACTGCCGCGCGGCCGCGGCCCCCGAGCAGGCTCTGATGGCGGCCGATAACCTGCGGCACCCGAACAATCCGGCCGTGCGACAGCACACTGCACCCCGACAGCGCAGTGCAAGCGATGTAGATCGGGGAACGCGGAAGGAATACCATATCCGAATCGGCAGATTATAGTCGTGCAGACGTATGTGGTCATGCTAGCTTTGGGCAATGACTTGATAGTGCAACACAGTGGATAAAGTGAATGTTTTCAGCTCTCAGCATCAAGTCAATAACAGCAATGTTCAACAATATCCTGCGCTGTGCAACATTCTATGCTCTGCATAACTTGTTGCAAGCATGGGAAACACGACAATCAACAAATATACTGCCGTGTTACATATGGCTTTTGGAACTGTCTAGCGAAACGTTACGAGTTCTTATTGTCCATTGTTTGTGAGAGCTGTGTTGTAAGACGTCGCGATTTCACCCCGGCTTTCGTTTATCAGATGGATGCAAAACAGACCAGTTTTCGACAGCATGCTGTCCCAGATTCCCACCATTTCCCATCCAGCGAATTGCAAAGAGGCGCTTATCGGTACGCCGCAATCGCAGTTCGGGCAAATATCCTTGACTGTGCTGAAGGTTTCTGGGCTATCTGCTGTGTCGCACCACCCTCTTTCCTCAATCGTCTAACTGTTCTGGAACCACCAACGACCGTGGATGTGCTGTATGTTCGACAGCAATTTCCTGGAAAGTGCGTGCCTGTGTCCCCAAGTTGACGTGACGGCATGTGTCTCACACACACACCATCGAGACCACCAACTGATGACGTCACGTGTTCTCCTCAGATATCGACGAATGTCTGGACCCGAAGCTTGCAGCCCGGTGCGTCCCCAACGCCGAGTGCTGCAATCTTCCGGCCCACTACGTCTGCAAGTGCAAGGAGGGCTTCGAAGGCAAAGGCGACGAAGAGTGCCGAGGTAGGTGCCAATCCCCTTTCCCCGTCGGTCACCGTTGCAGCGCGACGCGTCCCAACTGGGGCAGTCGCGTGTCGCCGCCGATTTTCGTGGACCGCCCGCCCCCGTCGCGACTTTTGCGGAGCTAGTTCGGGTGCTGGTCAGATCCGGGAGGGACGGGTGGGTCGCCGCTTCCGCGCAGTGGGTGCGCCTTTACTCGGGAAAGACCGGTGGCCGGCGGACGGCCGTCCAGTCCACCGCCCACCTCCCGTCAGCTCTTATTGTGCCGCGGCACGGACGACGTTTCACCGCCGCCGCCGGCAGCAGCCGGTCCGCAGTTGGACCGGCACTCCGTGAAATACGAGACGGCCGGGCGATATCGCTGGTCCCGGCCCCGGCCTCCCTCGTCGCACCTGACCGAGCGCGACCCGTACCGACTCCCGTCGGGCGGCCGCGTTGCATGTCTCGGCGCCGATTCTGTGGGAGACCCACATCGCAAGAGGTTCCCGTGGGCCGCCGCTCGGCACGGCCCGATAGCCACCGAGGGAGGGTGGGGTGGTTTCGGGCGCTGCGAACCGTCCCACCATCAGCCGCCGGCCGCCGACAGCCGCAGGCAGCCACCGCTGCTAATAATCCACTGCGAAAACACACGAGCCTCCGGTCAGTACAAATCACGCCGGCCGTTTTCACTTTTGTTTACTCGCGTGCGCGCGCCGCCGAGGGCTGTTTGGCTGTACGTTGTGCGCTCCCGTTCTCGCGTGCGTCCATCGCCGAGGGGCCGGTCGGGCGGCCGATACCACCGACCGGCACTCTCTCCCTCGGCCAGTCACCGGCGGGCGGTATGAGCGGCGGCCCGGGGGTGTGTTGCCCGTCAGTTACTTGGGAACACGGCCCGCAGTCGGGAGTGCAAATAGACGACCGGTATGGCGGCCGCTCATTCCGGTGACGGAGGGGTTAACACGCCGTGAGAATGGCGAGAACGCCGCCCGGGCCGAGTTAATGGGCCCGACAGCCCGTCGGCCGGCGACGACTTCTTTGTCAGCGCTGCCGAGCGACGTGTCTTTGACCCCGGTCACGGCCTCACGCCGCTGCGAGACGGCCACGGATCAGCGCCGCTTCTTCATGGAACAAAGCAGCGCTCCGCCGGCCGGAACAGCGTCCTCCGGTGGCGGCCGGCGGCGGCTGAGAGTGGCTGCTGGGAGCGGCTGAGAGTGGTTGCTGGGAGCGGCTGCGGAGAGTGATGTCCGGTGCAGAGCGCTGACCGGCCGCAGCCGCCGCTGCCGGGCACAGACGCCCCGGGCAATGTTGCGCACAGCCGACAAAAACGCCGCACACCGTCCTGATATCCGTGATCGTCCGATTAACGCGCCAGGATTGCCGTCATATCCTGGCTTCAACGCCGTCTCCATCGCAGAAAAACGGCCAGACGCATAACTCAACAAATGCGCCACTTTAATAAGTTATGACGGCGGCCCCGCCACCCAACACTTTACAGCGGCCTTTTTGCGAGCCCCACACGCGGACACCATTCATTTGGGCGCGACGTGCCAACGCCGAGTCAGAGGGCCGCAAATAGAGGCCGACACAAAAAGCGTCAAACTGTAGCGTTTTTTTATTCAAGGTTTCTGTGCGTCGGCAGCGGAGCGTGCTTCCTTCACCGACCCGAGGAATGAGACACTCTGACGCGTCTTGAAAGGTCACTGCACGTTTCCGCCACTCCCATCTGCTGCCGCCGCCGCCGGGCCTGTGAGCACCGCGCACTGAACACATACACACACACTGAACCCGCTGAGCGTCATGGGCGTCCGTCGGTCCCAGCGGGCGGCTGGGCAGCAGCCACGCTCGTCTCGTTCGCTAGTAGCGGCCATTGCCCGGCAGGCGGAAAACCACTCGGCCGAGACCGAGGCAGAGTAGCCCAGAGCTGGGAGCACACAGAGACGCAGAGCACCACTGCTGCTGCCGCAGCCGCCGCCGTCCGGCCGAGACCGGCGCCTCGGCTGCTCTAATGGACGCGTGTAATTGCGCCGCCGCCGCATCAAATATCGGCCAGTTTTTGTCTCCCTCTGCATTCGGCAGCGGTCAGCAGCCGGGATAACGACCTCCACGGCGGTGGCGGCAGCGGTCGTGGTACCCGGAACAGCAGCCACCGCCGCGTCATCGTCCGGCGCAGCTGCGAGCGCACGCACACCGCACACCACCGCCAGCCGCCGCCTGACGACGCGCTTTTTACCCGCTGCCGTGACCGCCGGCGTTCACGGACTGCACGGGCGAGGAGCCTGTCGTGAAGTAGCGATGAGGGGCGGACCATCGCCGGGTGGGCGGGATGGGTTGGAGCAGTTCTAGGGATGAAATGTCATTATGATGTGGCCTTTCCCGTAAAAGGAACGTTGAAAAGATGACAGAGACGACAGATGACAGATGAATTGCCCGCGTTCACTTGTCGCCCATCACATCTCGACATGCTTTGAAACTCGGTCCGTGCATTTGTCATGCCTCTGACGCCGCTGTGTGTGCCCACCCTGCCAGCTGTCACGTATGTCGGGCTGTCCGCCCTGTCGCTGTCGCAGTCATCTGTCCACCCTTCAAGTCACATCTGTCTCCGTCCGCAGATATTGACGAGTGCGCCAAGCAAGACGCCTGCGGAGCCAACGCCAACTGCCAGAACTACGCGGGCAACTACACCTGCACCTGCCCAGAGGGATACGTCGGCAACGCCTACGATGGGGTGAGTACGCAGTTTCCCACCAATTTCACAGTCGGAGCGCGACGCTTCACACCGGATCGATTCCGCCCGGCTACGCCCGTCACGCCGAAATGGCCGTGCGCAGGAGATGTCTTCGGCGGCCACCGCTCCCGCTCAAGCCAACGAACCCGACCATTTTGCGCCACACCCAGCGCGCCTTTCAGCCTCGGCTACTCTATAGAGTCCCGATTATGTGCGTTTAACTCGCCCTGACAGCCTTGCGTGGGCAGCGCCGGTGAACACGACGCATTCCGGCATCTCAGCCAGTCGAGCGCCTCGATAAAAACCTGTTTTCACGAGACGAAAAACGTGATCACCGTACGCCGGGTCTGAGTTATTGCATGTGACCAACTCTGGGTTCTGTCGCGGCACCGCGGGTGTCTTCCCGCCGCAGTCGAACCCTTCTCCCAAGTGACATACGATACGGGGCTGCACGAGAATGTCACGTAACTCCTTTCTGGTCAGCCGGGTGCAGACAGGTGGCATTTATATGTCTCAATGCCTGTAGAAAGGGCAGAGCTAAAATAATGTATTTTTTGTGACATGTTCTCGGTATGACGGTGTAGACCGATGTTTCTTGCCAAACATTCCTCCGTATGAGAAGCCCATCTGGTTATTTCTCGTCAAAGCTTGTTCTTAAGTACCTAGTCTGCACAATCCAATCACTTGTTAAGGAGAGTCCACATTAATGACTTACAAGTCATGATTTCTCTTCGTGTCAGCTTTGCAGGGTTAGCTGATCCGTGACTTGTGTAAATGGTCACTAATCCATTGATCACCGCCCGCAGTGTGTCGACTACAACGAATGCAACGAGCGCGGCATGTGCGGCCCGAACGCCCGCTGCCAGAACACGGTCGGCGGCCACGAGTGCTCGTGCGACCCCGGATACGTAGGCGACCCCTACTCCCGCTCAGGCTGTATCGACATCAACGAGTGCACCAAGGAGCCGTGCGGCGCCGGCGCGCTCTGCAAGAACAAGCCGGGCAACTACAGCTGCCAGTGTCCGCCCGGCTTCCGCGGCGACCCGCTCGTCCAGTGCCAAGGTGAGTCTCTGGCCCGACCCGGGCCGATGGGCCTCAAGGTCACTGCCCCGCCGCCGCCGTGCCATGTCATTAACCATCCCAGTCCAGAACGCTCATAACCCGGCGACTAATGTGCTCTCTGCAGCCGTCGGTCGGCCGGCGTTCACCGCTGCACAGGGTCGACTAACGTTTAACGCTGACCAGCCGTGACCCGAGTGGTGGGAGCGCATCCAGGAGTGCAGCGGCGGACCACTTGACCGCCTCGCCCTCTGTGCACATTCGCCTAACTGCCTCCCGGACAATCTCACACCAGTCCGTAACGAGTGTAGTCTAATCGTGTAGCCCCAACTAGTCACTGTACATACACACATGCATTAAACGCTCACCGCCCCTGCTAACCCGTAACCCGCTTGTTCACTAAGACCTGGACGAGTGCCTTGAAGGCACAGCGCCAGGGCCGACCGGCGAGGCCCGGAATGCCAGCTCGCTCTGCGGCACCGGCGCCATGTGTATGAATACGGCCGGCAGCTTCAAGTGCGCCTGTCCGCCGGGCTACACGGGCGACGCCAGCGATGCCTGCTCCGACATCAACGAATGCGGCCGGCCGATGACCTGCGGCGTGAACGCCGCCTGCCGCAACGAGCCCGGCGGCTTCGCCTGTTTCTGCCCCGAGGGCTTCAGCGGCGACGGCCGCGTCTTCTGCGAGAGTTAGTGACGTCGCCGAAAGACCTCGTCGGCTGGTGACAGCCGGCTCCTCTTCGACTCCCGCTGTCTGTCCGCCATAGCGAAGCCGTAGTAGAAATTCAGCTCTTCTGCCTGTGCGGTGCCGCGACCTCCGCCGGCGGGTGGTCGGCGAGCGCCGCCTCCGGCTCCCACGGCTTGCTTTCTCCGCCGGGGCCGCACCCGAGCGCCTCACTGGTGCTATCTCCGCCGGGCTGCCCCAGCGCGCCTCTCTTGTGCTACCCTGTCTGTTGACGCTCGCTCGCGCGGCCCCGCCGCCTGACTCGCCCCACTGGAGAGCAGCAGAGACCGACCGGAATGCCTTCCCGGACAGTGCATGGACAGACCCCTGCCCGCCGACGGCGACTGACCCCTGACCTCAGCAGCAGTGCCGCCCCAGCGACCCTCCACGCATGCCGACTCGGCCATCTTTTTCCATACGTGCGCTGAGCGACTTTTTCAGACGTGCAGTCCGAGACGCCGTGCTCTTCAGACGTGCCGCTTCGTCCTGCAACCTGTAAGGTGTGACGGCTCAAGTACTTCCTTCTTCAGACGTGTTGTTATGTGACGCCCCCGCATCTTCTTCTTTAGTCGTATTGCGCATGACATCTGTCCCCTGTCAGATCACTGACCTGTTACGACGTCGGCGGCCATGAATTCTTGTCGTTATTTCAAGCGTTTATCTCATTAAGCTATTAAATAGCGGAGAGCCTCTCATTAAAGACCGGCTGCGTCCGCAGGCCGTGTGGAAGCGAATATACCAGCGAAAGACGAGTATTATTCGCATTTGAAAACAATCGACCAATCCGGGCGTATCTGTAACGGCTCATTGACGCTGTCTATTCCGCAGACGTTAACGAATGCGCCAAGAACCCGTGCGGAGCCAACGCCCGCTGTATCGACACGGTGGGCGCCTACTCTTGCCAGTGTCTTCCCGACTACACCGGTGATCCGCACAAGGGTTGCACAGGTAAGCGACGAAACGCCGACTCAACTCTGTCAATCATCTGGGCCGCAGTCCGGGGAATATTCCATTACCGACGTCGAACGCGCCCAGTGTTGGCTGATGAAACCGGACGCTGCGGTCAATTTGACTTTCAAATCAGCCAGAAAGAAACCCATTTAGTCTTCCGTCTCATTATTCACGTACCTACAGGCCGAAGGACGACCTCATTCTGGTCCTGCGACTCGTGGTTGTTTTTCTGAGATGTCAGCTGATGGTGAGCTGAGCAGAGTCATTAACTCGCTATGAAGCAACGATAGTCGGTTCACTTCGTGATTCATACCACCCTACCGTGACAGGAGAATTAAACTAACGGGAACCTAGGAGGAGAAAATGATGAGCCATACATAATCCATGTCAATCAAACTAAGTTATTGAATTATTGACTGTCGATGCCACTAAAAAAATAATACATGATTTTATTAGTATCGATTCATATTTATCCGCTGATAGCATATAAATAAATATGGATTTGAAGTAAAAGTGACGACCACAAATACAGCGCATCGTCCGATCGGCCCCGTCAGCACTGCTGCGTGGGCGTCCCGGCCGCGGTACTGGGGCGGGACGGGGGGGGAGAGAGAGGGAGCGGCCCAACCAGCACCGAGCACCTGCAGCGCGGGGCCCGGCCGCCGCGGCCTCCCGCATACCGTAATTGGCCTGATCCGGCCGGTCGAGCGAACCGTCCTGCTCTGTCGCCACCCGGACGGCTGACCTCTACTCCCTGGCTGGCAGACATCAACGAGTGCGTCGTCTACGGCAAGCCGTGCGGCGACTACGCCATCTGCAAGAACACGGTGCCGGGATACTCGTGCCGCTGCCCGCAGGGCTACCAGGCCAACCCGACGCCGGCCGTCGCCTGCGAACAGGTCAGTTGATGGGAATACCGTCCCTAAAGTACCCATGGAATGCTTACAATAGCTCTACACAGTTGGCTAACCCAGTACTACACCGAGCAGCTCAGTGACGCAAGTTTAGATAAGCTTGATTAGCTCTGGACAGCTCCAGACCTTTCTCGATACGTGGATACCGTCACCGGGAGTCGGGTGGGTGGACGGACCGACGGGTGGACGGTCAGTTCAGATGGTATCTGCCGCGGTCACCGTCGGCCGCTGGAGGGGGCGAGGTCACCTGTCAGGTCAGCTGCCAGCACCACAGGGCGGGGCTCAGATGGTGGGGGCCATGCCGGAGGGAGGGAGGGACCAGGGGTGGCAGACGGGCAGGCAGACGGCGGTGACGTCAGCGGCGCCAGTGGTGACGTCATCAGACGGCCATTCGATGAACACCGCCATTCTGATTTACCTGTCCACCGCGGTGACGCGATCTCGGAGAAATGTGCCTTCACCATAGCGGTTCCGCTGAGCAGGTAGCGACAAGGTGAATCACAAAAGATTCGGATGGTTAACAAAGCACACCCGTCATTCGCTACGGCGCACCTACAGAGTATATAAACTGATGGTCACTGCATGTTATGGCACAACCACAAAAACACTAGTCTGAAACTTATAGGCACTCCTTATTTATCAGGTTTTATCGCCGACGAAAAAACGACAATCTCTCCATCACTTATCGAGGCGGCCTAACGGTACCCCGCTGACCGACAGGTTGACGTCAACATCCTCTGCAAATCCAACTTCGACTGCGTCAACAACGCCGAATGCAAGGAGGGTCAATGCTTCTGCAAGAGCGGCTTCGAGGAGCGCGGCACGACGTGCGTCGACGTGGACGAGTGCGCCAAGTCGCCGTGCGGCGCCAACTCGCACTGTGTGAACGTCCCGGGCAGCTACCGGTGCGAGTGCGACGCCGGCTTCATCGGCAACCCGCCCAGCTCTCCATGCAGAGGTGAGTCGCCGTGAGCTCCCGCCGCCGCCGCCGCCGTGAGCCGGCGACCCTGACACCGCGCCGAGCACGGACCGGCATACGTCACCGCACAGTGCAGCTTTCACGGCGCCGATGCGGGCCAAGAGGGACGGGGGGGGGGGGGGGAGGGGCGCGGGTGGGGCGGGGACGCGCGACTGACGGGACGGGGCGGGACTGTGCATGCAGTCACTATTGAACTGTCACGGGCTGTCACATCGGGATGACCTTATTCGAGGCGGACGTCGCGTCGAAGCTGACGAAATGACATCCGAATCTCCGGGCCGGGTGGGAGGCTAACCAGTAACCATGACCACCGACCGGCGGACAGGGTGGCCGCTGACGCGTGTGGCGCGGCGGGTGGGTCCACCGGTCCACCGCATGGCGCCTGTCAACGCTCCGGCCGCCCAGTGAAAGTCGGCCGCGCCGCCTGACACACTGCTCCAGAACGGGTGACCGGCGGCGGCCGCGACCCTGACCTGCCGGCCGCCGCCGCTGACCCGCACCCCACCCGCAGACCAGGACGAGTGTGCCGGCGAGCCGTTCCCGTGCGGCCGCGACGCGCAGTGCACCAACACCCCGGGCGGGTTCCGCTGCGAGTGCCCGGCGCACCTCGCCGGTGACCCGCTCGAGCTCTGCTCCCGTGAGTGTGGCGTCACCGCCGATGACGGCGTCACCGGCACGTCACGAGCGCTCCTGACCCGTCACGAGCGCGCCCGACCCGTCACGAGGGCGCCCAGCCGGCGCCGCTCGCGCACGAACGCACCGTCGAGTAGCGATAGTACCTACAACGCGCACCCGTCACCGACACCGACACCCGGCCGCGACCGCTCCCTCTCGATACTGATGACGTTTCTTCTGACCGACTATCCCCGCTGGTTGACAAAAACTGGTGTTTGTTTCGATGATCGCGGACCGGCTATCGGGCCCAGTAGATAGCCATGTTGCACGAGCGGAGCTAATGATGATGACGGGATCTCTGAGGACGATGATTTGCAGGGACGATGCAGCAGAGGCACCTGCGGCAGTGTTGTGGATTGATGTATTGGTGGAGGGTTCCTAACGTAGACAGACTCAATGCTCGTGTAGCCTTGAATTCGCGGATGTGGCATAAAGCAACGTTATTTACCTGCACCGTTCCGACGATAAACTGTGTGTGTGAATCTTGCACGTTTGAAGACCTGGCGCGCCTAATCCAGACAGGCGGATGTTTTTACCCGACGTTAGGCGATTTAAATCTACCAAATCGACATTCCACCGCTGACAAGTCGGTGCTGGCTTCTTCCGCCGAACGCGTCGGGTACAAACAAATCCGTCTGCCTTGCCTTACCGCTTCACTGAGCCTTTCTCACCGACCGTTAAACCGACGATGACGAAACATGACCTGAACTGAACTGACCTGACCTGAGCTGACCTCAGCTGACCTGAGCCTACCTGACTTGACACGACGGCCGACTGCTTGCAGCGCGTGACGGTAGATGCGCCTGTGACAACATTCCGTGGACGGCTATACCGGCCCAACCACCCCGTGGTGGCCGAATGTACGGCCGTGGTAAGACATGCCTTCTACTGTCAATCTCTCACCTGCCTTCCCTTCCTTCCGTCAGTGACTCTGTTATCTCGAGCGGCGGCACTCAGCCTCCAGATCAGTCTGAACCAGTTGTGACTACCCTTTGTCAGCCTGTTTTCGCTGTCAAGGCAACTCTTCTGTCATCACTGCCTTTTTAAGTAGGCTCATTCCATACCTTCTGCTGCATATCGTCCCATCTAAATGTTATTTCTGCACGAGTTACGATGCAGCGTGTTCGACGCACGTGGCACACACTTTTTCTGCCTTTCTGCCTTACTGTTCTGTGTCCGACGAGCCATTGCGCTGTGACATGTCCCCACGCGTGTTAAACGCCGACCCGACCGGCCTAGCGTCCCCAGTGGCGGCCGCCGGAACTCCGGCCCGGTCACGGGACGATAGCGAAGGACGATAAGAGCGGTGCGCTGCACGAACCGAGCTCCTCACGCACCCGAGCACCTCCTAATATAGACTATCCAGCCACGACGGCACCACCATATATGGAGTTATTCCACAACCACAATCCACTGCAGTCACACTCCACCCGAAGTCACCTTTATCACCAGTCACTAAATCACATCTCCCCGATAAATATAACAACTAAACAGAATACTAGCATAACTAAAGCGATGTCAGCGTTGGCTAAATAAAGTAAAGCGTTGAAACACTGTAACCCCCGCAAAAAGCTTTTAACAATGCATCACTACAGTAGCTAATATGAGCGCTTGTAACATATCCCGGATGACTCCTCGTTCTTTTTCGATTTCGTCCAACGCCGTCCGACCGACCTGACCTGACTTGGCCGTCCTTCAGCCCCGTGCGATGGCATGGAATGCGGCCCGCACGCCAAGTGCAAGCCGGACGGCCTGGAGGCGCTGTGCATCTGCGACGACGGCTGGACCTACGATCCCGGGAACGTCAAGGCCGGCTGTGTGGGTAAGTAACAGGCAGACCGAGTGGCGACGGAGAGTGGCAGTTGTGCAACGGCCATTCAGTGCCGCTGTCAATTCTGACCGACGTAATCCAGTCAGACGTCGACACTTTTTTTAACAAAGAAGTCGTGAGAGAGACGATACCAGCCGACTGGATCGGCAAATGCCCATACTTCTGGGAAGAGTGGAGTTTTTATTCAGCACTGGTGGGGGACTGGTCAGCAGCGCAGAACGGGTAAAAGGACATATTTATCGAACTGGGCGTTACACGACGGATCTCCGTTTTCCACAGACGTGAACGAGTGTGACCCGGCCCTGGGTTCATCCGGCATGTGCGGCGAGGGTGCCGTGTGCACCAACACCGCCGGCAGCTACAGCTGCGCCTGCAAACCCGGATACTCGGGCAACCCGCAGGTCAAGTGCGTCGGTGAGTACCATAGATGACAAAACAGCCTCTCTTACTCACGCTGATGCAACAGCCTACATTTAGTTGAAGCCAAGAAGTGGTTTTGGGGAACGACAGGTGAAGTAGTGCATGACCGTTCAGGAGAAAAGAGCGCATATCAACATCGTTGACCTCAACAAAGACGTTACGGCAGTGAACGGTGGAAACTGGTTCGTTCTAGTCTAGACTGGTTCATTTCGCCGCTGTTTCTGAGAGGCTTCACGGAGGGAGGTCTCGAGTCTCGACCAATAATAATTGTACAACCCTCCTCGTGAAATCTGTCGACCTTGGGAACGACTGAAAAGACGTTTTGTATTGTTTGGACCGGGAAGGCCATTTGAGCACAATAACGTCCTATCCGGTACTAGGCCAATTACAGCTGTAATTGGTATCAGTCATTAGGTTCCAAAATTTTCCCCTAAAAGCTCCAGAGACAATGCCCCAGCAGTGCTGGGCAAACATCATCTAACTTAGATCCCGTTTCCTTCCGAAAACGTCCCGATGAAGTAATCTCGTCCCTTGTCGGTGGCATGTCGCCACCGCAGCCCGTGTCCGCGGCCGACCACAGGCTGTTGCAGGGGTAGGCCCGGCCGACGGGGCCGCCGCGCCTGCCAGGGGACTCGGGAACCGGTCCATTACCAAGGTCACCGGCCAGCATCGGGCCGATAAAAAGTGAAATGATCGCCGCATGCTCGGCCGGCGGACACCTGCATACATCACCGCCGCCGAGCGGAGCACATGAATCAGCCGACACCCACCGCGAGCAGCCCCGCCCGAGCACGACGGCACGCATTCTGCGCATACCCCTCCCGCCCTGTACCGCCTCTCCTGCCCTGCAGCCCAGCACTCTGCCTGCAGCGAGTGACCCCGTCTCCTGTTCGACAGACGTGGACGAGTGCCGGCGGCCAGGCGCCTGCGGCACCGGCGCCATTTGCAGCAACACGCCCGGCGGCTACAAATGCTCGTGCCCCGAGGGCACCGAGCCGGCGCCGGACGCACAGACCCTCTGCGTGGCGCTCATCACCTGCGCCGGGGACGACGAGTGTCCTGGCAACTCCATGTGCGACCCGGCCGGACAGTGTCTCTGTCCGGAGCCCAACGTCGGAAACGACTGCAGACGTGAGTCAAGTGCCCTGGGCCCTGAGTCACCATGGGAACACTATTGCTGTTATTAGTTTTTACCTCACTGACTGGCCAAAGAATGCAGTCACCAACCGGTAATGATGTTTGATTATGTGCGTTTGTTTTTGCGCCGTTATTATTCCATTCAGCCTGTTTGACCACCCGTTACTGGTAAGGTTAAACAGTCATAGCTGTTCGTTTCACCTGGCGCCACTTCTGCCACAGACCCGTGTGAGGACGTCTTCTGCGGCCCGAACGCCGAGTGCATGCTCATCAACGGCCTGCCCAAGTGCATGTGCGCGGCCGGCTTCACGGGCAGCGCGCTGACTGGCTGTGCCGACATTGACGAGTGCGCCGGCTCGCCGTGCGCGCCCGGCGCCATCTGCCGCAACAGCCGCGGAAGCTTCGTCTGCGAGTGCCCCAGCGGCTCCGAGGGCGACCCGTACCGCCAGGGGTGCATCGAGTCCAAGGAGGGCTCGTGCGGCCCCGGCCAGCCCTGCCCCGCCAACGAGGAGTGCGTCCCCGACGAGGGCGTCGGAGCCGACGTGTGCGTCTGCATGCGCGGCTACCGGCGCGACGGCGCGTTCGGCAAGTGCGTCGACATCGACGAATGCACGGACACGGCGGTGACGGCGACCAGTGTGTGCGGTGCCAACGCCATCTGCAACAACAAGCCTGGCACTTACGACTGCACCTGCCCGCCCGGCTTCGCTGGCAACGCCTTCTCCAGCTGCGAACCCCGTGAGTTCAGTGTTCAATCGCCGTTCAATAGGCGTCAGGTGGCTGAAAGACGATAGGGAATGGCGGTCGAGTGGGATGACAGTGCATATGCGGCAGTCGAGTTAGAGAGGCATCGCAAAAAATTGATGATGGGCACCTCTTGCGAAAGATATTGATTTGGTGGTGAACGAGCATTTCGTATTCTTGCACAATCATACCTCGCGACTAATTGCCCGGTCACTGTCTAGCTTTGATATATTACCAGAAATAACAATGAAAGCTCGTCATAACAAGGCGGCTATCATCCGCATTTTACAAATGCAAGTCACGCTTTGCGCAAAGCTTGCAATTTTTCTGAACACAGCGCATAATGTTACATATGTTCTTGCTTGTACCCTCGTGAAGCCTTTAATGTGTTCTCTCTATTCTGTACCGCTCGCCGACGTCATGTAACGTGTCACACCGTCTCTCACAGAATCGAAGAGCGGCTGCCTGCCTCCGTTCAAGCTGATCGGTGGCGTGTGCGCGCTGGGGCGCTGCTCGGGTGCTAAGGGCTGCGGTCCCGGCGCCCGTTGTGTCCAGCTCGGACGCCAGAGCTACTGCGTCTGCGACCAGGGTCATGCCGCCCAACCGGACGGAACCTGCAAGGGTAAGTGAGGGGCCGAAACAGGACGGGAGGGTGACGTGAAAGCTGGGGTTTATAGGGTGATGTATGTGCTGCAAGACACGTGATCAGCCACCGTTGACATCGGTACTTTACGAGACGAGCTGAACTGTCGTATTATCGGGTGGAGCTGGATATCATGGACGATTTATTGCCCGCGCGCGGCAGTGAGATTCCGTGAGCTATACGTTCCTGTAAGGCATTTTCATCATAAAACCAATAGATTAGTAATTATGAATTAGCGTGCCGATAGGCAACAGCCTGCAAGATAATGGGCGTATTTATGCACTTCAACGTGCTTAAGACGGATTTAGCTGTTTGATTGTGAAAATTTTCATTCCATTAACATCATTCGTGTCTCTCTGCCCTCCGCCAGACGTGGACGAGTGCTCTGAACCAACCTCGGACGGCCGTCCGCCGTGCGGTGTCGGTGCCGACTGCATCAACCTGGTCGGCTCGTTCGAGTGCGCGTGCCCTGACGGCAGCTCGGGCAACCCGCACAGCGGTTGCACGGCCAACAAGGTGCAGTGCGGCCGCGACAGCGACTGCGGCCAGAACGAGAAGTGCGTCCAGCCGGGCCAGTGCGTCTGCCCACCACCCTACTACTCCGACAATGAGGACGGCAACAAGTGCAAGAGTGAGTATCGCCACTGTTCATCGGCATTATTAACATTTCGTGGTTCTTTTTATAGTCATGTCATTCGAGCATGGTCATACTGGGATCAGGGAGTTCGTCGAACAATCGCGTAAGTTATCCTGAGAATCGTGAGAACGGCATTGCGTTGGATAACGCACGACCGACCAAGGTTCGTGCGCGATCCTCGACTGGCGCTGGGAGGCCACGCTGACGGCGTTTTCTGCGTCCCGCAGGTCCGTGCCAGCGGTTCCCGTGCGGTGTGAACGCACGCTGCACACCGTCCGACCCACCCAAGTGCCTATGCGACGCTGGCTACTCGGGAAACCCGTACGAGGGCTGCCGCGACCAGGATGAGTGCCGCGACAGCCCCTGCGCACCCGGCGCCAGCTGCATCAACGAGAAGGGCAACTTCAAGTGCATCTGCCCGGCGGGAACGCAGGGCGACCCGTTCGTTGGCGGCTGCACGGGCGCTGCCTCCGGCTGTTCGTCCGATAACGACTGCGACGGCAAGCTGGCCTGCACGGACGGCGAGTGCCGCAACCCGTGTGAGCAGCTGCCGTGCGGCGCCAACGCCGTCTGCGAGCCTGAGGGCCACGCCGCCTGGTGCCGTTGCCTGCCCGGCTTCAAAAAGGCCGCCGGTTCCAACGACTGCATTTCAGGTGAGCCTCTCGTGACGTCATCACCGTCCAGTGACGTCAGCACCGTCCAGTGACGTAATCATGGTTGGTTGCAACGGTTATGGGCGGCTACTGTCCATTGTTTGCATATAGCGATTACTGGTGTTTGTTTTCCGTTCTGCGGATGATGTTTCGCATTGCAAACACTGCAATGGAACAGGTAAGAGTGAACTCCCTTTGCGTTACGTTCTGCTCTTGCTTAGTCATGAAATAATAATTGTATTTATTTCACTTATATTTATGGGTCCCTACCGATAGACCAAACAAACTCATTTAATGACTAGCCGGATAGAAATGCAACCCTAAGACCGGGGTCACACCTACATTACAGAATGTGACGGCTACCTCTGTGGCGACAACGGAGTGTGCATCGTATCTGCTGAGGGACCGACCTGCAAGTGCCTGGAGGGCTACAACGGCAACCCCTTCCCGGGCGGCGCCTGCTCACCGGACGTGTGTTCGCCGCGCAACCCATGCCAGGGTTCCGAAGTGTGCGTCTCCTCGCGCTGCAAGGTGCGCTGCGAGGGCGTCACCTGTGGCATCGGCGCTAAGTGTGACAAGAACACCAACAAGTGCGCCTGCCTGCCGTTCCACGTCGGCAACCCGGATCTGCTCTGTGTGCCACGTGAGTGTCTGCCTCTGGGGGTGGGACTGCGTGAGGGATTGTTCACAGAGGGAAGCTGGTGGCTTGTCACACTCAAAAGCATATTCCATCATTTCCATAATAGGAATGGCTCGGATCTGATGACTGATAGCTTACGGATAACCTTCATATATATGAATGGCCATTGTTCAGACGAGCACTTACCTTCAAATCACCGCTTCACAATGTCTATGCGGTTCAACTCTGTCCATTGTCCGATGAATGAGAGCATTGTGCGTGTGACAGCGTCTGCTGACAGTCAATGATCTCTTCACAGCCACCCTGCCGCCGATGTGTGAGCCGGCTTGCGCCAAGAACGCCCACTGCGAGTACGGACAGCCCAACAAGTGCGTCTGCAACCAGGGCTCCTCTGGCAACCCGTACGAGGGCTGCGGCGCCTCGGCGCGCTCATGCAGCACCGCGTCGTGCGGCAGGGGCGCCACCTGCAAGGAGGGCGGCGGCCGCGTGGACTGCGTCTGCCCGGCCGGCTACCGCGGCAACCCGTACGTCGAGTGCACGGACGTGGACGAGTGCATGGGCAATTCATGCGGAATGAACGCGCTCTGCATCAACACGCCGGGCTCGTACGACTGCCGCTGCAAGCAGGGCTTCCAGGGCAATCCGTTCCTGATGTGCATGCCGCCCAGCACGACCAGGACCGACTGCGCCAGCAACCCCGAAAGCTGCCAATGCTCCAGCTCCAACGCCTGTCCCACCGGGTGAGTCTATTGCCAAGGAACATTACAGGATACAAATGATGTGAGCCCCTCACATAATATATTTCGGATATATTTTGCTCGGAATCGAATCATGACTCGCCCCCTTGCTTTCTCAGG
This sequence comes from Balanus nubilus, assembly GCA_031763405.1. NCBI lineage: Eukaryota > Metazoa > Arthropoda > Thecostraca > Balanomorpha > Balanidae > Balanus > Balanus nubilus. The sequence goes on from JARFNZ010000029.1 coordinate 31,498, forward strand.
TACAAGTGCAACAAGGGCAAGTGTGTAAACCTGTGCGCGGGTGTGGCGTGCGGACCGAACGCTGTCTGCAGCGGCGGTAAGTGCTCCTGCCGCGCCGGCTACGAGGGCGACGCGTCCGACCCGAAGGTGGGCTGCTCAACTGGCGGCTGCCAGAACGACCTATACTGCGGTGACGACGAGATCTGCCTGCCGTCGGCCGGCGGCCAGCGCCGCTGCGTCAGCGCCTGCTCCAAGCTGTCTTGCGGCTCCAACGCTTACTGCGTGACCGAGAACCACCGCTCCAGCTGCCTCTGCAAGGACGACTTCAGCGGCGATCCCAGTAACCCACGCGTAGGCTGCCAGCTGGCCACGATCATCGACCAGTGCGAGACGTCGAGGGAATGCCCCAAGGACCGGCCTGTCTGCACGCTGGGAGAGAGAAGCCTCAAGCAGTGCCTTGACCCGTGCGACACCTTCTTCTGCGACCAAAACGAGGTGTGCTCGGTGCGCCGGTCGCGTCCGGTCTGCCTTTGCCGTGACGGCTTCAAGAAGAACCCGCGCACCATCCGCTGCGAGAGCCCCGGCGTGCCCGAGTGCGCCAGCTCAGACGACTGCCCAGTCACGCATGCCTGCCTGGCTGATGCACTCAAGGTGAAGAAGTGCGCGCCTGTGTGCGAGCGCACCCAGTGCTCGCCCAACTCGCAGTGCGTGGCAGTCAACCATCGCGCCTCCTGCCAGTGCGTCAGCGGCTTCTACGGCAACCCTAATGACCGCGCCGGCTGCAAGCCGCTGTCGCGCAACACCTGCTCCTCTGACGCTGAGTGTCCCGAAACGGAGGCATGCAGCGCGGCCGACGGTGCCCGCCAGTGCGTCTCCGTCTGCGCTGGCCTACGCTGTGGCCCCGGCGCTGTCTGCGTGGCTAACAACCACGTGGCGCAGTGCCAGTGCCCGCCAGGCAAGTACGTCGGCGACCCGACCGACCTGGAGGAGGGCTGCCGCGCCGTCGGCTGTCTGAGCAACTCGGACTGCCTGGCCACGCAGGCCTGCAACCGGATCGACTACCAGTGCTACGACGTGTGCCGCGACGCTTGCGGAGCGCACGCTATTTGCCTGGCGGCGAACCACGCGCCCGTCTGCTCGTGCCGGCCTGGCTACAGCCCGAACCCGACCGCCGAGGCCGACTGCGCCTCTGTCGACCTGTGCGCCGACCGGCCGTGCCACTCGTCCGCCAAGTGCGTCAACAAGCCCGGCTCGTACTCGTGCTTCTGCCCGCCGCGTCAGATCGGCGACCCCTACACCACCGGCTGCCATCCAGAGGGCCAGTGCCCCGGCGGAGACGCCGACTGCCCGCCCGACTCGGTCTGCCGCCGCGGCCGCTGCGCCGACCCGTGCCAGGGTGCCTGCGGTCAAAACGCCCAGTGCAACGTGGTGAAGCGGAAGGCGCAGTGCAGTTGCCCCACTGGCTTCCAGGGCAACCCGGAGCCGGAGCAGGGATGCGTGCGGGCCGTGGTCAGGTGCAGCAGCGACGCCCATTGCTCCGACGGAGTGTGTATCAGCGGACAGTGCAGAGGTGAGACCCATGATTCGCGCTAGCTCAATCCCCCTTTGTTGCATAGGAAGCGAAGTACATACAGTACAGGTATAGGTACACATAGAGACTATTAAGTGTGCCACGCTTAAAAATAAGTTGCATTGTTACATCGACGTAGCAGCTTTTCAATGTGGCCGCTCATGGTCAACATATTGACAACATATTGACGACAACATAACATATTGACATAACGTTTTATAAGCTTGAGGATGTTTCGAGTTCTGCCCATTTGTGCAGCCCCTGAAGGACTGTTGTGTTTTCAGCTGTGTGCTCGCGCACCAGTGAGTGTGCCAGCGGCGAGCGCTGCGTGAAGAACCGGTGTGTGCTGCCCTGTCTGTCGAGCACCCAGTGCCCGAAGGACCTGACGTGCGACGGAGGGTTCTGCTCCCTCGGATGCCGCGCAAACGGAGACTGTCCCGCCAAGGACGCCTGCGTCAACAGCAAGTGCCAAGGTGTGTACAACAATGTCATGACACTCTCTTTTGCAGGGGAAGAACGAATAATGTGCAGATTATAAATGCTGTGCTGATTTTAGTATCTATAATGTCTAAGGGAACTCTTCAGTTGTTTGTCTTTTATAGTTTCGTTCAGCTTCATAGCGGTATTGATATTCAAATCAGGCAGCAATTTACCGGCGCAGTATTTTACGAGCCATGAATAATAAAACCTCGAAGTAATGCGATATCCCATCATGCCTAATCGAGGTCGGCTGGTATGTTGCAGACCCGTGTGAGACTGACGGCGCATGCGGTGCCAACGCGCTCTGCACCGTCAAAGAGCACCGGCCGCAGTGCGTCTGTCCTGAGGGCTTCTCGCCGAACCCGACGCCGCAGCAGGGCTGTATGCGCACTCCAACCACCTGCCAGAATGATAAGGCGTGCGATAGCGGCATGCGCTGCCGTGACCGCGTTTGCCGCAAGGGCTGCCGAGGCAGCGCCGATTGCGCTCAGGGAGAGCGGTGTGCCGGCTTCATGTGCGCCACCGTCTGCTATCAAGACAACAACTGTCTGTCCGGAGAGGTGTGCGTGGACGGCGCGTGCCGCTCTGGCTGCCGTTCGGCCGCCGACTGCGCCGCCGGACAGACCTGCACCAGCGGACAGTGTGCCTGCGCCCCCGGCTACGTCGCCGACGACGACAGCTGCCAGGACGTGGACGAGTGCGAAAACCGACCCTGCCACTCGACCGCCACCTGCCTCAACGTGCCCGGCTCGTTCAAGTGCGTCTGCCCCGAGGGCACGGCTGGTAACCCGCTGGCCAGTCCCGGCTGCGGCTCGCCGAGCGAGTGTGACACGAACACCGACTGTGCCGGCAATCTGGTTTGCTCCAAGGCGGGCGGACGGCACCGCTGCTCGGACCCGTGCACGGACGCTAGCTGCGGCGCCGGCGCCGAGTGCCGCGTGGTCAACCACGAGCCGGTGTGCCGCTGCCCGTCCGGCTACCAGGGCGACCCGACCGACCGCGCTGTGGGCTGCTTCCGGCCGCAGTGCAGCAAGGACACCGACTGCCCGGCCGACCGACTTTGCGACGACTTCCGCTGCGTCAATCCGTGCGACTTCGTTCGCTCGTGCGGCCGCGGCAACTGCCAGGTGCAGGACCACCAGGCTGTCTGCTTCTGCAACCCCGGCTTCGAACAAGGCGCTGACGGGCTCTGCGTCGACATTGACGAGTGCCGCGCCAGCCCGTGCCACCGCTCGGCCGAGTGCCGCAACACGCTCAGCTCGTTCACCTGTGTCTGCCCGGCCGGCACGGTCGGCGATCCCATCACCGAGGGCTGCCGGAGGCCCGGCGAGTGCCAGAGCGACTCCGACTGCCCACCGGCGGCGGCCTGCAAGCGAGGCCGCTGCCAGAACCCATGCGAGGCGGCTAGAGTGTGCGGCAAGGGCGCCGAGTGCACCACGGTTGCGCACAGGCCCGTCTGCTCATGCCCGCCACAGACCACCGGCAACCCCCGCACCGTCTGCGCGCCCTTCGAGTGCGTCGACAGCGCCGACTGCGCCGCCGCCCAGACGTGCGTACGCAACAAGTGCGTCGACCCGTGCAGTCAACTGAACGTGTGCGGTGCCAACGCCGATTGCACCGTGGTCGACCACCAGTCCATCTGCGCCTGTCAGCCGGGTTACACCGGCGAATCACGGCTCGGCTGTACCCGCGTCCTCCGCTGCGGCGGTGACGATCAGTGTCCGAAGGCCCAGCGCTGCAGCGGTGGCGTGTGCGCCGACGAGTGCCGCTCGCCGCGCGACTGCCTGCAGAGTCAGCGTTGCCTGGAGGGTACGTGCCGGCCGACCTGCGCCTCGGACAACGAATGCCCGCAATACCACAGCTGCGTCAACCAGATCTGTGAGGAAGAGGTGCGCTGCCGTGCTAACACCGACTGCGGTGCCGAGGAGCGCTGCCGCACCAACGCCTACGGCCAGGCTGAGTGCCAGGACGTGTGCAGCGGCCTCGTGCTCTGCGGGCGCAACGCCGAGTGCCAGGCCAAGAACCGCGAGGTGGTCTGCGTCTGTAAGCCGGGTTTCCGCGGCGACCCACAGGATGAGAAGACCGGCTGCAGCCCCGTCGAGTGCGAGAAGAACGCCGACTGCCAGCAGAACCAAGTCTGCGACAACTACAAGTGTGTCGGTGAGTGGCAATCATTATAAACCCGTATTTTGATGTTCATTGTCCCCTATTAAGACGTACAAATTGCATTAGTCTTATATGCACTCTACCTTTATGCGAGAACTAACTGTCCGAACGCTTCCTGCCCACAGTTGCTTGCAAGGCGAATAACCCATGCGGTGAGAACGCGCTCTGCCTCTCGGAGGACTACCGCGCCGTCTGCTTCTGCCGTGAGGGCTTTGTCGGCGATCCGCTGACTCGCTGCAACCCAGTCGACTTCTGCCGGTCTAGCCCGTGCGGAAGTGGAGCCACCTGCGAGAACAAGCCCGGCTCGTTCAAGTGCCTGTGCCCACTGGGTACGATCGGTGACCCGTACGAGCTCGGCTGCCAGCCGGCCGTGGAGTGCAAGGTGAACGGTGACTGCCCGGCCACGGCTGTCTGTCGCACCAAGGACGGCGAGCCCAAGTGCGTAGACGTCTGCGAGACGAACGAGTGCGGCGCCAACGCCGACTGCAAGGCCACGAACCACAAGGCTTTCTGTGTTTGCCGTCAGGGCTACGACGGCGAGCCGAGCAACGTCCTCCAGGGATGCCGACCGAGTAAGTGGCAATGAGAGAGCAATCCTAGATGAAAACACTATCCCAGAACACGTCCTTTTCGTTTTCCGTGTGTTTAATCTCTAATAAACTCATTTGTAATTGACTTGAAAACTATGTTGACATGCACGGTTATGTTTCGCGACAAGTACATACAGCGTTATAACTATTTCCTTCCGCCCACAGTTCCGGTGAAGTGCACTTACAACCAGGACTGCCCGCGTAACACCGTGTGCGACGGTGGCCTTTGCCGCCCGCCGTGCGCCACCAACGAAGAGTGTGCGCTCACCGAGTCGTGTGCTCGCGGCCAGTGCACTAACCTGTGCAGCTCGGACGCGGCCTGCGGCCTGAATGCCGCCTGCCAGATGGTGCGCCACGAGAAGCAGTGCTCGTGCCCGCCGGGCTACACGGGCTCGCCCAAGGTGGAGTGCGTCCGGATCCCGGTGCCGTGCCAGAGCAGCCTGGACTGCGGACGTGGCTACAGCTGCCAGGAGAGCGTCTGCATGAGCGCCTGCTCTTCCGATGGTGACTGCGCCCTCAACGAGAAGTGCGCCGACGGATCCTGCATGCGTAAGTGATGCTGGTGGAGTGCAATGAAGGTCTTTCGGGAAGCACTTCGTGATTGCGTTTTAGCGATTTATGTAGCCTCCTAAATACTGTTACCTAGCAAACTTTAATTATTCATGTCAGACGTTCCCCAGGTGTGATTTCTTTTAAAACACTGAGGCATGGAGTGCAGATAAAATGGGATATAAAAGACATGCCAGCTGATGTCGATAACACACCCTTCTCCAAGCAGCACATCTAAGCAGCGCGTTCTCTCCACTCCACAGTGACTTGCCGTGTGGACAACGACTGCTTCCTGGGTCACGTCTGCCCCAACAACCTGTGCATCATCGGTTGCCGCGCCAACAACGACTGTAATTCCGGCGAGGCGTGCCTCAACAACCGCTGCACGGACCCGTGCGACGCCAGCGCCGTCTGTGGACCCAACGCCAAGTGCGAGGTGCTCAACCACCGCGCTCAGTGCAGTTGCAGCGCCGAATTCATCCCTAACCCGACCGCGAACGTGGCCTGCGTGCGCGAGCCAGTGCCGTGCAGCATCAACTCTGAGTGCGGCGCCGGTGCCGTCTGCCAGGTGGGCCAGTGTCGCCCGATCTGCAGCGACGACCGCGGCTGTCTCTCCAACGAGCGCTGCGACGCCGGTCTCTGCATGCCTGGCTGCCGGCTGGACGACGACTGTGCCAGCGGCGAGATCTGCCGCGAACTCGTCTGCGTGGCTGGCTGCCGTGCCGACACGGACTGCGCTACCGCCGCCAGCTGCGTCAACAATAAGTGCATTGGTAAGAGGATGCTTCCATAACTCATATCGCTGTCTTCTTTAGACTGTCAACCGGCTTGTCACTCTTTTGGTCCATGTTGGTTTATTGTAACTTCGCATCTCATCATTTTGCAGATTTCGGGAACATTTTCCGCTGACATTTCTAACGCTGTCATTCTGTCCCCGCCAGACCCATGCGGCTCGCCGACTGCCTGTGGCACCAACGCGCAGTGCTCGGTGGGAAACCACCGTGTGCAGTGCACGTGCCCGGCCGGCACCACTGGTGACGCCTATAGTAGCTGCCGCGCGCCGCCCAAGGCCTGCGAGAAGGACTCTCAGTGCGACGACGGCACTTGCTACGGCGGAGTCTGCGTTGCCAAGTGCTCCAGGCAAGTGGAGTCTGTAAAGTTAATATCGTTACAATAATCGTTTGCGTGAATTAAGAGCCCGTAGACAGTAAATTCATCAGTTTAACGACGGTTTCTTTTGGCACAGAACAAACCATCACCTGAATCAAGCTGTACCACTCTCTGCCGCTGTCACATCGCTCTGACCTGCTCCTCCCACTGCAGTGATACGGCCTGCCTGAACGACGAGCGGTGCGTAGGCGGCATCTGCAAGACTATCTGCAGCTCCGACACACAGTGCCGCTCCGGTCAGATCTGCCAGGGCCGGCTCTGCCTGACCGGCTGCCGCTCTGACGACCACTGCTCCGCCGACCAGGCCTGCATCAACCGCCGCTGCCGCGACCCGTGCCAGGGCACCGCCGCCTGCGGCACCTGCGCCCAGTGCGACGTGGCCAACCATCGCGCTCAGTGCACGTGCCCGGCCGGAACACTCGGCAACCCGCAGGTCACTTGCACACCCGTCGCCAAGCGCTGCTCCAGCAGCAAGGAGTGCGAGTGAGTACCACCCCGAGAGGGATAGTCACGGGTGGATTCGAATATGACTTTATTTCATTGAAGTACCTTGGGGTTTTAAGAACAAGGCGTCGTTGTCGTCTTTTTGCCCTTCTAGTCCTTCTATCGACTAAAGACCCTCAATGGACCAATATCAACGCTCTAGCTATGTTCAGCTGCCCTGGTCTTACCAGTATGCTTGCTCTGTTTCAGCGGTGGCAAATGCGAGTCTGGCCTGTGCCTGGCGCAGTGCTCCAAGACGACGGACTGCGGCTGCGGGCACACATGTGCCGACGGCATGTGCCGCCAGCAGTGCTCGGCCGACGCCGGCTGCCCGGAGGGTGTGCTCTGCGCCGACGGCCTGTGCGTGGCCGGCTGCCGTGCCAACGCCGACTGCCCAGCCCGACTGGCCTGTGCCGGCGGCCAGTGTGTCGACCCGTGCGCAACCGGCAAGCCGTGTGGCAGCGGCGCTGAGTGCAAGGTCTCCGACCACCGTGCCGTCTGCCTCTGCCCGGACGGTTACAACGGAAACTCGAAGGAGGCGTGCACCAAGGCCGGCTGCAAGCGGGACGCCGACTGCGTGGACCGCACGATGGCGTGCATTGACTCGCAGTGTGTCAACCCGTGCCTGCAGCCAGACGCGTGTGGCGTCAACGCCCAGTGCAAGTCGATCAGACGCCGCGCATTCTGTCTCTGTCCGCAAGGATACTATGGCGAGGCCAAGGTGCAGTGTCTCAAAGGTACGTGCACAGGCTGCTTATGACTGAACTGTGATTATGATGCATCCGTCCTGATACCGGTTCATGGCTAACCCTTCAATTCTCTCTAGCTCATCCTCGTATTTTGTTAATTATTAAAACCAAAGTATGCTAAAATAGCTTTATGTGCACGTCAAAAAAATGTAGACATGGAACTCGACATTTTGTTACCGTCCGCGGTGATCCGTTTCACAGAGGCCAATGAGTGCGTGCGTAAGCCGTGCGGTGACAACGCCTACTGCACGGACACGACCGACTCGTTCACGTGCACGTGCGAGAAGGGCTGCTTCGGTGACCCGCTGCGCGGCTGCGTCTGCGTCGGCAACCAATGCGACAGGCTGCAGTGCGGCGTCAACGCCGAGTGCCGCGTCAATGACGACGATGATGACGATGACGACGACGACGATGATGATGATGATAGCAGCGGCGCCGAGTGCTACTGTCCGCCGGACTTCCCCATCGGAAATCCCAACATCAGATGTGAGTGACCGTTCCATCTCGTTTGTTACCGATATTTACCACAATTCGGAGATGCCAAGTAAACATCAGACTTCCTAAGGCTAAGGCTTCCTGGCTAACAGCATTCCATCTATTTTGGTGACGAAATCATTGCAGATGACGATCAGGCGAACGTTACTTTTACCAAATGCAACAGCAAAGGCATAGCCTCACATGCCTGCATGGTGCAGTACAGCTTTGACACGAGTGCTTATGACGGCCCCACTCCTGCACAGGCTCCACGTCTGGTCGGGTCAACTGTCGCAGCACAGGCTGCGGCCCGAACGCCGACTGTGCGCGCCAGGGGCTCGGCTATGCGTGCCGCTGTCGGGCCGGCTACGCTGGCAACCCAGAAACCGGCTGCACACCAGGTAGGTGCCGCCGCTCGGCCGCGGGCTCGGGACAGGATGGACGAAGTGAGGGGTGCCGTAGTGACCTGGGGGACTGGTGTCACCACTGGTCCAAACCGGGAGGGAGGGAGAGAGAGAGGAGGGAGGGACGAGCGTAGGGATACCCAGGGGTTGTGCCATAGTGGGATGGGGAATGCATGGGGCATATATGTGACTGTGACTAGACTGGGATCGACCGATATGGTGTATAATACGATGAGAGGTCAGGATCAGGAGACGTAGACTGTGAGAGAGCGTGCTGGACCCGAGTTGAGACCCTGTGAATAAGGCTAGCATGTCGGCATGTCATCCTTACCAGAACAGCTTAGTTGAATTGTAGTCAATTATGTGTGCTTTGCAAGCTATTCAGTGAATACAAAAAAAGACGAATAAGTAACTAAGGGTTCAGGAAAAAATCAATTGTGAGCTGATAAATGATTATTGGCAACGGAAACAAATCCAACCATGACTCCAGTTTTATACCATAAAGACTATTTGCCTATTAGAGCAAATTATTCGGAGGAATACCACATGAAGTATAAAATAATGATACCCAGCCTACCCACCCATTTTAGCACTGATGGCTAAAGCTGGAGCAAAGAAATTAAAACAAACGAAATACGTTGAACAGTTGAACACCAAGTTCAAGAAGCAAAAACCAATATAACTTTCTTCAACTTTACGACAAAACCAAATACACTTTCACTTCTTCCGGCACTGTTGTTCTGAAGTCGAATTTCTCTGAAGCATCATCGATAGACTTCTTACTCTGAGATCCTGTCAAGTTGTAGTCGTGTGCATGTGACGTTTCCCTTCCCCCGACTGTGTGCTGCCTGCCGACTGTGCGCCGACCAGAGGACAGCCGGCCGGCTGATGGCTGAGACTGTAGAACCCGGCGCCGTGGCCGGCGGCAGCCTCGCCGCGAGGTCCCTCCTCTGCCGCCCTTTCCCTGTCCTTCCGACGACCCACCGTCCGGCTTGGCATGCCGCTTGCTACCCTGCGCCGCACCCGGGACCTCGCGCCGGGCCGCCGCCGCCGCCGTCGCCCGTCCCATCGCATGCCTCTAACCCGACCTGTCTCCGCCCGGACAACAGAATCAGCATGCACGCGCGACTCAGACTGTGGCACGTCGGCGGCCTGTCGGAACGGCGAATGCGTCGACCCGTGCTCCGTGCGCGGCGTCTGCGGCCAGAACGCCCTCTGCCAGGTCGTGTTCAGCAAGGCCCGCTGCTCCTGCCCGCAATGCTTTGTCGGCCAGCCGTCGGAGGTGTGCCGGCCGGATCCGACCTGCGGTCTCGTCCCAGAACCTCCCGTCGGCCCACGCACCCGCTGCGGCGCCGACGACGACTGCACTGACAGACTGGCCTGCCAGAACGGCGAGTGTGTCGATCCATGCTTCGGTTACACGCTTTGCCCCGAAGAGAAGAAGTGCATGGCGCGTGACCACGTGGCCACCTGCGTCTGCAAGTACGGCATCAGCGTCAACGAGCAGTTCGAGTTCGTCTGCGCCGGGCCGCGCATCGAGTGTCGCTCGGACGACGACTGCGCCTCGAACCTGGCCTGCTTTACCGGCAAGTGCCAGAACCCGTGCATCCTGCAGAATCCGTGTCCGACTAACAAGCGCTGCGACGCCGTCAACCACCAGCCCATCTGTATGTGCGCCAAGGAGTGCGAGTCGTCAGTCTCCCTCTGCCTGAACGACCGCGGCTGTTCCGACAACCTGGCCTGCCGCAGCTATCAGTGCACCGACCCGTGCGAGGGCTTTAGCTGCCCCGAGGACCGACCCTGCTACGTCGAGGACCACAAGCCCATCTGCAAGTTCTGCCCGGAGGGCTTCAGCGTCGACCCCATCTACGGCTGTATGAAAGGTATGCGCGCTGTCTGCGCGTCCGGCTGGATGATTGCATCGCCGGGAGCGGGACCGCGAGCTAACCTGGCCGCCACGCCGCGCACTAACGCCTGCCGCACGCGCCGCCGCCGCTGAGGTGCCGGCGCCGCCCGCCCACCTTCGCCGCGCCCGCGGTACGGGACCAGGGAGGAGCGTAACAGATGCTTCTGCGCTTACACTAACGCTATCCCACAGTTGTGAAGGGCACCGTCTGCCCGTGGCGTCCCTTTCTCCCCCTGCATGTCGCGAGAGACACCCTCGCCTCCCTCCTCCACAGACCGAGATGCCTCGGGATAAAACGATTCCGCCCCTCCCGCTCACGCTTGCTTGCGCTTTCTAAAGCTCGTAGCTTCACCGGCCGATAAACAGGCTGATAAAAGGAGCTCCCTCATCAACCATCTTCCGTCGGAACTGTATTTCGCCAAGGCTTCTTCTTCTTCTCCGCGCCTCGTTCTTAACTCACAGACCGTCGCCTGTCCGGACTCAGACATGACAGACTCTGCATCCCGCTCAGGCGGAATAACAACTGCATGATCTGGCTCCAACGCTTCTCAGACGTCTCTTCTCTACCGGTGACAGGGTTTCATGACAATGAATGCAGTGCCTTACATGTGCATGATATGCATGTTATGCATGTTAGTTACTCTGTTCTCTTGGGACTAGTCCCAAACAGCATGTCCGCTTCTCGCATTACATTTTCAAGCGTAACATCACCAGCAGTAAAACAGACAAACTAGGCAATTAACTAGACTCAAGGTCGCCTGCAATTAAAACGCCTCACCCAAATAATGAATAATTCACCGCGCCTGCGCGAAACGACTTGCTGTGTTTGAATCACTCATCAACGATAACCAGCTTTGTCAAGAGCCGATGGACGACTAACGTATTAACTATTGCTAAGTCGTCACGGACGTTTAAAACGTTTGCAAGAGAGACTTAGGTATCCATCAGACGTATCCGAGCGAGGTCGTCCCACCTCCCGATGAACGTCCGACCTTGGACTGCAGCCCCGTAACGTAACGCTAACGACACAGTGTGACGCCGTTCTGACGTCACCGCCCGACCATGACGTCACTGGCCACCCTCCACAGTGATTGGCTGTCGGGAGAACGGCAACTGCCCGTCCAACCAGGCCTGTATCAACGGCGAGTGCAAGAACCCGTGCATGCTCGTTGACCTATGCCGCGCGCCTGAGGTGTGCCGCGTGCAGGACCACAACAGCGTCTGCGTGGACGGTACGACACCGTTTGTAACATGCTGTGCTCACCTCGGGGTGTAACATATACCGTGTATATATGCATGAGGGGTAACTCGGGACTGGGGAGGGCTGCTGGGAGGGGAACGTGGAAGGGATGGTCGGGGAAGGGGATGTAGGGAGGGTATACAGGGATCGGGTAGACAAATGGTAAATGCAGGGATCGGGCAGGGGATTAGACACAGAGAAAGAGGGATGGAATGTGGGGTGGGATGGGATGTGACCACTGAATGTAGGGTTATAAGAAAATGTTAAAGGACGCAGGGCTAAGGTAAGAAGAATAATTGCATGCGATTTCGTTCCCTATCATCAATCACATTAGCGAAACAGAACACCTCATTTCTCAGATGTAAGTCAGTCTTATGTGCTGACGATAGCTGCATATAGCAATAGACACACCTGCCTGTGTCCTTCTACGAAAGGTGAAAGCTGCTTAAACTTCAGCAAAATGCATAAAGTGAAGAAATTATTGGAAACTGGTCCCACAAATTCGTGTGGCGATTGCTCGAAATTCGAGTCTAGAATCATGAACCCAGATAACTTTCGATAAAACACATGTTCTTTAAGCGCGTCACTAAAAAAAAATAACGTATATTTATTAACGTATATTAACGAATACTTTTTTTTTTAAACACTTGTTCTTTAAGTGCGTCACTAAAAAAATAACGTATATTTTGTACGAAGTTTATGCACCATTTCACCTTTTTGAGACATTCTACCAATAATGATAACCATTTGCCATGCACCCACGTCCACAGACTGCAAATGCAGCTCCGACGCCGACTGCGGAATCGGCGAACAGTGCGACGGCTGCGAGTGCCAGAAGAGCAGAGGCAAGTGACCATCTCAGCGGAGAATACGGCAATTCCCTTGATAACATGCACAGTAAACCATGAGGTTGGGCAGGATTTGCTGCATAGAGATGTTGCACAAATGCTAGGCGATTTTTCGACTCAGGGGCATTACCTCAGAAGCGCAGCACATTCATTCTGCTTCTATTCCCGTAAAAAAAAAATTTGAACCGAGAATGCACTTTCGCACATCCCTTCAAAGAAATGCCGGCGCACCATTGCCGAACGGTCCGTTCTGACTGAGGACGTTTCCCTCATCAGTGCCCATCTTCAGCTGCGTGCCGGGGAGCTGCGTCGACGGCCGGTACTGCGACGAGGACACTGGCGAGTGCGTCGGTGACGACGACGACCCGAAAGGTAGGTCCCCGCGCCGCCGCCGGCCGGGCGTACCAACTGAATGTGTCCGAGTGAGTGTGACGCTAAGCCCGACTCTCTGCGCTTCAGCAACCGCTACCGCCGCTGACCGACGTAGGTCAGCTGGTCGGTCCGAGCCACAGCAGCTAGCTGCACGGCCCGCCGGGCGCACTGCAGTCTAGACCAGCATCGTGTACAACTAAAGAGTAAACGCTCGCCGTGGCATGTTGTTAACGCCTCCCGCCCTGCATCGCCTGTCCTGAAGCCCTACCCAGTGCCCAGACCTCACTCACTTACTCACCCCGCCTCGCCCTCTACTAGCTTCCCCTCTGCAGCTAAACCAAATGCCGCCTGGCGCTGAGGTGCGGCGCTAACCGGACTGCTGCTGGAGGAGGCGGAGCTCACAGCTGCAGCGCTGCATCGGACGACTGGCTTACGTGCTTCCTACTCTGTTCTCTCTGGCTTTCGCTCTGATACCCTACCCCATACAAGCTCTTGGGTCACGTATTTAGAAATTGGTAGTGCGGGCTCTTGGGTCTTGTATTTCGAACTGATCTGGTGGGTCATGCTTTCAGTTTTGCATCCGATCTTAGTTTTGCATCTTTTACATTCATGCTCCTTCATACGCCTGTTTGACTGCATAAAATCCTTTGGGGATGCATGCCAAACAATGCTTGCGTTTGACATGCCTTGCCTGTCCCTGGTGTTGGTTTTAGCGTTGAGCACGATGCATGCTTGCCATTCACAATAAAGAAGAATGAATGAGTCGTACGTCTGTGTGTGGTCCAGGACGTGTTGACCTGTACATTTGCTTCTACGTGTACTTTTTACAGACGCTAGACTGGCGTCAGCCCAGCTCTGACTTCTTAGTCAGGTGTATATATGTATATCCGTGTTCATTTCGGATCCGTCGCTCGCTTTCTTCGATTCGTCCGCTCTGGTTGACATTCACATTCTCACACGAACATACACTCACTTCTTCCGCGGGCCACGGTTCACGGCGCGGTAGCTGTCTAGTCCGGGGCTCGTCTCCGTCTGCGTGTGTGGGCGCTGTGTGACGCGGCCCGCTGCGCCCAGCAGTCCCGGTCGGTCCGGCCGGCGCGCCGTCCGTCCGGCCGCCCGCCTCTGGCGCCGCCTGCACCAGCAACGCCGGCTGTCCGCTGGGCGAGACGTGCCTGCGGGGCCGGTGCTCGGACCCGTGTCGCTGCGGCCGCGGCGCCGAGTGCCACGTGCGCCGCCACCGGGCCGTCTGCCGCTGCCCAGAGGGCCACGTCGGAGACCCGGCCGTGCTCTGCACGCCCGTCGGTACGTCAGAGGGCTCGGCGCTCTCAGGAGAGTCAGGGGACAGCCATCCGCCCGAGTTAGGAGTTGACGAGTTGAGGAGTCGAGGGTCAGAGGAGTTGAGATTTGAGTCAGCCAGGTCTGGCGCTTGGAGCGCCAATAACGTAACAATGCTAATCAACAGTCCCATCAACAGCACTCCCAGCACTCACATAACGTTGTTTCCCACATTGTCGGTGTTTAACCTGGTTCCCTGGACACTTAACTATGTTACCAACACATTTATTCTGGGAATAACATAAGTATGGGTCATGGGCGTATTTGACAGGTCACCGCATTGTGTTCGGTTACCTCACACCACCTAACCGTTGCGGGGTGATGGGACACTGCCTCGGCCGTCACCGCGGTCGGCGGGGTGACACCCTGTCGGTGCGGTGACGTGGCGCGGCAGGGCCACGCCCCTGCCTCACGTGCCCCTGTGATCTAACACTGTGTCTCTGTCCCCCTAACAAGGCGGCACTACGGACGGCACCACACCCCGTCCCCGGCCCGGCCTGACCTCCACCGCCACCGTCCGACCCGGCCCCGACCCAACCGGCACAGTCCCTCCGGGCACCGCCGGCACCCCCGATACCCCCGGCACTGCCACTCCACCGGCGGCCACCCCAGGGAGCCAGGCCACGACCCGACCTGGAGGACCCACCGTCCCCGGGACCCGCAGACCCGGTCAGGTCACCACCAGACCAGGAGGGCCCGTCGGTCAGGTCACCACCAGACCAGGAGGGCCCGTCGGTCAGGACACCACCAGACCAGGAGAGCCCATCGGTCAGGTCACCACCAGACCAGGAGGGCCCGTCGGTCAGGTCACCACCAGACCAGGAGGGCCCGTCGGTCAGGTCACCACCAGACCAGGAGGGCCTGTCGGTCCGGAGACCACAGAGAAGCCTTACGTGCCGGGGCAGAACAGAGAAATCCCCGGCACGCCCTCCGGTCCCTATCGTGAGACGGTGCCGGGTCAGCCGGGTCAGGTCACTGGTAATCCCGGGGTGCCCACGACTCCAGTAGGCACCGACGAGCCGTCTAAACCTGGGCAAGTCACCACCAGGAGACCTGGTAGACCCACCGGCCCAGGCGGTACCGATGAGCCTTACAGGCCTGGCAGGCCGACTGGAGGACCCACTGGTAAACCCAGCATTCCTGCCGGTGAAAGGCCCACTGGTGGACCCAGCATCCCCGCCGGTGGAGGACCTACTGGTAGACCCAGCATCCCTGCCGGTCCCGACGGTCCGACATTCACAGTCCCGGTAGAAGTCACTCCATCAGGCCCCACCAGAAGACCATCCGTGACCTCAGGCCCCACGTCCCGGCCATCAGTGACCTCAGGTCCGACCTCCCGGCCACCCTTGACCTCAGGTCCGACTTCCCGGCCATCGGTGATCTCGCGGCCGGCCGTGACCCCAGGTCCGTCTGTGGGTCCCGGTCCGGGTCCGTCGGTGCCGGCCAGCTCTCGGTCGCCGTGTTCGGCCACTGCGGAGTGTGGTGACACTGAGGTGTGCCGGGGAGGGGTGTGTGTGAGCCCGTGCCGGTGCGGCGCCGGCGCCACCTGCCTGGTGACCGGCCACCGACCCGTCTGCCGCTGCCCGCCCGGCTACGAAGGCGACTCCTATGTCCAGTGCCGGCCACGGGGTACGTGCTAACACCACCACCCGCTAACACCCCCGAACCCACACACACCGTGTCAGCCGTGCCATGTGTTCATACTGAAAATACCGCCGCTGTATGTACAACGCTTTGGTTCACGGCTCGGTGTGGTGAACGGACTGCAGAGTGGATATCTGTGTTACGGTAACGCACATTATGTGATGGTTTAATACTTGTTAACTGTTTAACTTTCGTGATTGTTCCATCCTTGGTTTTAATATTCAATTCACACTGTAACAATGGTGATCACACACTTGGTGTTATTAATTGATTCACATGTAACCAACCTTCTCAACTGTTTTCTCGGTTTAATACTCCCTTCACATTGTAACCCCTAATCAATGTGTGTCTAATCAACATCACACTTCCAACTCCATGTGAGGTGAGCAGATTCGATGACTGGTATCAAGCTTGCAGAATCACATAATTAGTATTAAACCTATTAGTTTCGAGACAATTCAACTTGAACTAAAATCGAATACGATCCTTCAGACGAAAACAAGTAATCATGCATGCAAGCTCCTGGAATAAAAAGACCAGCCCGTTGAAGCCAGTCACCGTCTCCGCTGGCCTCGCGGCCCTCTCACCGCACCCCCGCCCGCACTGACCACTAACGGCCTGCAGGATCGGCGGGCGCGGAGACGCCGCGTCCGCCGGCTGTCACCCGTCGGCCGGTGGTGCCGGTGGCGACGGCCACGGCCGCCTGCCGACGCCAGAACGACTGCGCCGCCACGCGATCGTGCGTGGCCGGCCGCTGCGTGGACCCGTGTCGCTGCGGCCCGGGCGCCGTCTGCCGCGTGCTGCGCCACCGGCCGCTCTGCCTGTGTCCGCCGGGCACGCGGGGGGACCCGATGACGGGCTGCCGCCGGCCCGCCGCCGGCCTCGGTACGTACTGCCAGCCGCAGGGACCGGAGAAGCGGCTCACCGCCGCTCGAGGCTGAGTAGGTAGAGATCCGCGCTTCGCTGTGTTGTCGGCTCGGTTCGATAGTGTAGATGGTTTGTTGGATAGATCGGTTCGCTAGTGAGTTGTCGTTCAGGAGGTCGAGTGGTTTAGCGTGTCGGTGTCGACACTGGCACTCAACACCGGTCACTGTATTTCAGGCGATACGAGCTCTACAGAGGCGCCACTCAGCTCCCTGGCCCCCGCCTCCCCTGCACATACACCGTCCCGCCCAGCCACCGCCGCCCCCGGCCCCGACCCCTCCGTCAGCCCCGGGCCCGACCCCTCCGTCAGCCCCGGGCACGACCCCTCCGCCAGCCCCGGGCCCACTCAGCTGGTCACGGCACCACCGGGGGTCGACCGGACCACCCTGACTGCCGGGCAGACAGACACGACCACCCTGAGCACCGGCACCGAGTCTCACACTGAAGTCACTCTGCCTACCGTGACAGGCGCACCGACAGAAGAACAGAAGGCTCAGATGGTAGACACAAGCACTAATGTGTCTGTAGAGACGAGCAGCGAAGTCGGCACAGTTGCTCCATCAGCAGTCCCTATTAGCGAGGAGACCAAGACAGCACCACCCACCCAATCACCGCCTCCGACAGGACAGGTGACTTCAGATGGGATGTTGGAGAACAGGACACCGGCCGGGGACATTCCCGGCGATGATGAGTCGAGTACACAGGACAGCACCCCGTCTACAGTGACTCAGCAGACAGTCAATGAAGTCGACGGCAGCAGCACTGTTGCCTCCACTCAATCCTCCAGTCCAAATCCGACGGGACAGCCTGATCCCAATGATGCCTATCTTGAGAAGGACAGTGTGACTCCGGTGCCAGAAGGTACGGGGCCCATCGCACAGACCATTGACGAGAAGATCAGTGACAGTGCAGATGGTACAAGCACGGAGACTTCTCATACACCGACTAACGAGCCACCAGTTAACACATATCCTGTTCAGTCAACTGTAACTGCTACTGGAACTGATGTTGTCACATCACAGACTACTGTTACTGGAACTGATGGCGTCACATCCACACCACCTATTGGTGTGACATCACAAACAACAGCTTCTGAAACTGCTGGTGTCACATCACAAACCACTGCTACCGGAACCGATGGCGTCACATCACAAACCATCGATACCGGAAATGTTGCCGTCACATCAACACCACCTGCTGGTATGGCATCACAAACCACTGCTACCGAAACTGATGATGTGACATCTACACTACCTGCTGGTGTGTCATCACAAACCACTGCTACCGGAACTGATGGCGTCACATCTGCACCACCTGCTGATGTGACATCACAAGTCACTGCTACCGGAACTGATGGTGTCACATCTACACCACCTGCTGGAGCAACATCGCAGACTACTACAACTACCGGAACTGATGGTGTTACATCACAAACCACTGCTGCCGTAACTGACGGCGTAGCATCACAAACCACTGCTACCGGAACTGATGGCGTCACATCTACACCACCTTCTAGTGGAACACCACAAACCACTGCTACTGGATTTGATGGCGTCACATCTACACCATCTGCTGGTGTGACATCACAAACCACTGCTACCGGAACTGATGGCGTCACACCTACACCACCTGCTGGTGTGACGTCCCAAACCACTGCTACCGGAACTGATAGCGTCACATCTACACCATCTGCTGGTGTAACCTCACAAACCACTGCTACTGGAACTGATGGCGTCACATCACAAACCACTGCTTCCGAAGCTGATGGTGTCACATATACACCACCTGTTGGTGTAACATCACAAACCGCTGCTACTAGAACTGATGGCGTCGCATCACAAACCACTGCTACTGGAACTGATGGCGTCACATCTACACCACCTGCTGATGTGACATCACAAACCACCTTTGCCGGCACTGATGGCGTCACATCTACACCACCTTCTGGTGGGACATCACAAACCACTGCTACTAGAAATGATGGCGTCACATCTACACCACCTTTTAGTGTAACTTCACGAACCACTGCTACTGGAACTGATGGCGTCACATCTACACCACCTTCTAGTGGGACATCACAAACCACTGCTGCTGAAACTGATGGCGTCACATCACAAACCACTACTAACGGAACCAATGGCTTCACATCTCCAACGACTGTTGGTGTGACATCACAAACCACTGTTACCGTAAATGATGGCGTCACATCTACACCACCTGCTGGTGTGACATCACAAACCACTGTTTCCGGAACTGATGGCGTCACATCTACACCACCCACTGGTGTGACATCACAAACCACTGCTACCGGAACTGATGGCGTCACATCTACACCACCTGCTGATGTGGCATCACTAACTACATTTACCGGAACTAATGGCGTCACATCACAAACTACTGCTACCGAAACTGATGGCGTCACAACTACACCACCCACTGGTGTGACATCCCAAACTACTGCTACCGGAACTGATGGCGTCACATCTACACCACCTACTGGTGTGACATCCCAAACGACTGCTACCGGAACTGATGGCGTCGCATCTACACCATCTGCTGGTGTAACCTCACAAACCACTGCTACTAGAACTGATGGCGTCATATCACAAACCACTGCTTCCGAAACTGATGGCGTCACATACACACCACCTGTTGGTGTAACATCACAAACCACTGCTACCGGAACTGCTGGCGTCACATCTACACCACCTGCTGCTGTGACATCACACACCACTGTTACCAGAACTGATGGCGTCACATCTACACCACCTGCTGGTGTGACATCACAAACCACCGTTACCGGAACTGATGGCGTCACATCTACACCACCTGCTGGTGGGACATCACAAACCACCGCTGCTGAAACTGATGGCGTCACATCTACACCACCTGCTGATGTGGCATCACAAACTACATTTACCGGAACTGAAGGCGTCACATCACAAACCACTGCTACCGGAACTGATGGGGTCAAAGTTACACCACCTGCTGGTGGGACATCACAAACCACTGCTACTAGAAATGATGGCGTCACATCTACACCACCTTCTAGTGTAACATCACAAACCACTGCTACTGGATTTGATGGCGTCACATTTACACCATCTGCTGATGTAACATCACAAACCACTGTTACTGGAACTAATGGCGTCACATCACAAACCACTGTTACCGGAACTGATGACGTCACAGCTACACCACCTGCTGGTGTGACATCACAAACCACTGTTACCGGGACTGACGACGTCACATCTACACCACCCACTGGTGTGGCATCACAAACCACTGTTACTGGAAATGACGGCGTAATATCAAAAACCACTGCTGCCGGAACTGATGGCGTCGCAACTACACCACCTGCTGGTGTGACATCACAAACCACCGTTACCGGAACTGATGGCGTCACATCTACACCACCTACTGGTGGGACATCACAAACCGCTGCTGCTGGAACTGATGGCGTGACATCACAAACCACTACTAACAGAACTGATGGCTTCACAACTTCAACGACTGCTGGTGTGACATCACAAGCCACTGTTACCGTAACTGATGGCGTCACATCTACACCACCCGATAGTGTGACATCACAAATCATTGTTACCGGAACTGATGGCGTCACATCTACACCACCTGCTGGTGGGACATCACAAACAACTGCTGCTGGAACTGATGGCGTAACATCGCAAACCACTACTAACGGAACTGATGGCTTCACAACTTCAACGACTGCTGGTATGACATCACAAACCACCGTTACCGGAACTGATGGCGTCACATCTGCACCACCTGCTGGTGGGACATCACAAACCACTGCTGCTGGAACTGATAGCGTGACATCACAAACCACTACTAACGGAACTGATGGCTTCACAACTTCAACGACTGCTGGTGTGACATCACAAACCACTGTTACCGTAACTGATGGCGTCACATCTACACCACCCGTTAGTGTGACATCACAAACCACTGTTACCGGAACTGATGGCGTCACATCTACACCACCTGCTGATGTGGCATCACAAGCTACATTTACCGGAACTGATGGCGTCACATCACAAATCACTGCTACCGGAACTGATGGCGTCACAGCTACACCACCTGCTGGTGGGACATCACAAACCACTGCTACCAGAAATGATGGTGTCACATCTATACCACCTTCTAGTGTAACATCACAAACCACTGCTACTGGATTTGATGGCGTCACATCCACACCATCTGCTGATGTAACATCACAAACCACTTTTACTGGAACTGATGGCGTCACATCACAAACCACTGTTACCGGAACTGATGACGTCTCATCTACACCACCTGCTGGTGTGACATCACAAACCACTGATACCGGTTCTGACGACGTCACATATACACCACCCACTGGTGTGACATCACAAACCACTGTTACTGGAACTGACGGCTTAACATCAAAGACCACTGCTATCGGAACTGATGACGTCTCATCTACACCACCTGCTGGTGTGACATCACAAACCACTGCTACCGGAACTGATGGCGTCACATCTACACCACCTTCTGGTGTGACATCACAAACCACTGCTACCGGAATTGATGGCGTCACATCTACACCACCTTCTGGTGTGACATCACAAACCACTGCTACCGGAACTGATGACGTCACATCACAAACCACTGCTGCTGAAACTGATGGCGTTTCATCACAAACCACTGCTACCGGAATTGATGGCGTCACAACTGCAACGCCTACTGGTGTCACATCACAAACCACTGCTACCGGAACTGAAGGCTTTATATATACACTGCCTGCTGATGTGACATCAAAAACCACTGCTACCGGAACTGAAGGCGTCACATCTACACCACCGTCTCGTGTAACATCACAAACCACGACTACTGGATTTGATGGCGTCACATCTGCACCATCTGCTGATGTAACATCACAAGCCACTGCTACTGGAACTGATGGCATCATATCACAAACCACTGATGTTGGAACTGATAGTGTCACATCTACACCACCTGCTGGTGTGACATCAAAGACTACTACTTCTACTACTACTACCGGAACTGATGGTATCACATCACAAACCACTGCTACCGTAGCTGACGGCGTAACATCACAAACCACTGCTACCGGAGCTGATGGCGTCACATCTACACCACCCACCAGTGTGACATCACAAACCTCTGCTACCGCAACTGGTGGCGTCACATCACATATCACTGCTTCTGGAACAGATGGCGTCACTTCCAGACCACTTAGTGGTGTAACGTCAGCAACCACTGCACCTGGAGCTGATGGCGTCACACCACAGACCATTACTACTGGGACCCCACCAGCATCTCGACCAGAGTCGGTCACCACATTAAACAACTCGTCAGGCGACGGCTCGACACCTTCGCCGGGGCTCACCTCACCTCGTCCTGGAGCGGGTAAGCCGGCCTACACTCTGCGGCCAACAGACTCGGCCAGCACCGGGGGCGGTGACGGCGGTGTCATCACCAATGTGGTGCTCGTGCTGCCGGAACGGGATGACGAGCTCGCCCCGCTGGAGCTGGTTAACGAGACTGCGGCGGTGGCAGTGACATTACCCACTATGGTAAAGGAAAACACAACCACGATTGCCACCCAGCAGAGTCAAGGTTGGACAGAGACGAGCACGACGACAGCGAAAACGTCGACCGCTGCGCCGAACGGGACGCCTGTGGCCATTGACATAACAGTCGAAATAGGGTACGGGACGAACATCACATCGACGGGTGTTGTCGAAAGTCGCGTGCCTCCCGACGAGGGTTTACCGGCGACCACTGAGGGTGCCGTGACCTCAGCTGACGGGCCTATCGTCCTTACCACCCCAACTCCCTCCACGCCGGCTCCGGCCGCCGCCGGCGCCGCGTGTCGCTCCCACTCGGACTGCGCCGCCTCCCTGGCGTGCCTGTCGGCCGTCTGCCGGGAGCCGTGCCGCGAGCTGCGGCCCTGCGGCCCGGCCGCCATCTGCACCGTGCACAGACACCGGCCGCTCTGTAGGTGCCCGCCCGGTCACATGGGAGACCCGCACACCGGGTGCGCCCCGCAAGGTAGCTACACCGTCACCCATCCCCAGCCCGCCCCGCCCGGCAGTCCTCTGACCGCTACACCCGTACTAACCGCACGCCCCTTCAGCCGCCTCTGCCCGCCGGGCCGCCATCTACGTCTTGAGCAGCGCTGCCGTCTTCTTCCGCGTCTGACGCCGGCGAGTTTCAGAGACAGTCGTGAGGAATGATCTTCGCTCGCCTCTCTGCCGGCCGTGTGTGCCTGCGTTTGTTGTCGTCGCTCTCTTACGCCTGCTGTCCGCCTGTCTGACCCGACAGAGCGTCCTGTGACGCCGACGCCACTGCCCACGGCTCCGCCCTCGTGCACCTCCGACCTGGACTGTCCCGACAACCAAGTCTGCTACGACACGCTCTGTAAAAACCCGTGCGACTTTGATAACATGTGCGCGCCGAACGCGCTGTGCGACACGCGGGCACACCGGCCGCAGTGCCGCTGTCCGCCTGGCTCGCACGGCGACGCGCGCAGGGAGTGTCTTCTGGACGAACGTAAGACTCCGCCGCCGCCGCCGACGGCGTCCGACAGAGGCCCGACGGCCGGCCGACCGCCCCGTGCCCGACAGGCCCACCCGTGCATGTCTGAGACTGGGGCTGCTGCACACCGCGCTGGGTGACGATTGACGATCGGGGTTGACTCGGGGTAGACACGTAACACGGGCGCCAAGGGACAGGCGGTCGGCCGGCAGCCGGACACCTGACGACCTGCTAACGGACAACTATATTGCACTCTTACTATTTACTCAATACCATTCGCTGCTTCTCACAACATTGCATCAATGATTAATATTTAACCCGATTGCTAAAAAGTAACTATATTTGGGGGGGGGGGGCAAATGACTGCTCTAACTTGTAACCAAACTGGCTGCAACATGACATGACATGCGACTGTTGACCTATGACATGTGACTTGATCTGAGTTGACCCGGTGTGGCCCGCGTGTCCAGTGGGCTGTCTAGCCGACTCTGACTGCCCGGACGCGCAGTTCTGCGTGGACGCCGACTGCCAGTTCCCATGCGACGTTGGTAACCCGTGCGGCACCAACGCCGTGTGCTACAATCAGAACCATGTTGCCCAGTGCCGCTGCAAGGACGGGTACCACGGAAACCCGCTACTACTCTGCCTGCCAGGTGCGCCCACTAACACTACACATTTATTCTCGCAAATATTATGTCAGTCCAGTATCGCGAACCTGTTCTGATTTTGCCGAGAGACAAAGTTCGTTTCAAACACTAAAATCACGAAGATATCACTGAACATAGACAAGCGCGTATCAGTTAATTGTATACTTGTCACAGAAGACGTGTGTTAAAAATTGACCGCTAACGATAATCGATACAGTAAAGCAATTCAGTGCCTCATGACGCTATACCGGGGACTTCGCTCACGTCACACCTCCCCCGCCACAGCCGGTTGTATGCGCAACACCGACTGCGCCTTCCACGAGGAGTGCGTCAGCGGCGACTGCGTGAGCGCGTGCCGGGCCTCGGCCAACCCCTGCCACCGGACGGCCGTGTGCCGCGGCGTCGACCACGTGGCCACGTGTCAGTGCCGACCGGGGTACGGCGGTGACGCGGCCGCGGGATGCGCGCCGCTGCCCAGCTGCCGGCGCAGCGCCGACTGCCCGCCCGACCTCTCCTGCATCGAGCGCGTCTGCGCCAACCCGTGCACGGAGGACGCGTGTCCGGCGTCGGCCGTGTGCCGCGTGCAGCAGCGGCGGCCCGTGTGCGCATGTCCGGCCGGCTTCACCGGTGACCCGGCGCGCGCCTGTGTGCAAACCCAGTGTCGCTCGGACCGCGACTGCACGGCCGGCACGCGCTGCGTGGGGCAGATGTGTCGCCAGCCGTGCAACGTCTGCGGCCTGGACGCCGTCTGCCGCCAAAAGCGCTGTGTCTGTCCAGACGGATACACCGGCGACCCGGAGCGACAGTGCACGCGCAGTAAGCACCGCTCCTCCAAATCTGTCATGAGGCCTTCCCGCCGCTGTACCGTCTTTGATCTAATCAGATTTGAACGTTTTTACCACCTGCCGGTCGTCGCACTTGCATCGACTGGCTTATCTGCAAAAAGATCAGCGTAACGTAACGAGACGTAATCTAACGTAGCGCGAAACAGTTTGCCGCGACACTCTGACTCTGTCGTCGACATCAAGCGAGACTGGACTGGACCCCTCTAATCGATCCGGATTGGCCGGCCGACAGTTCCGGGCCTGTGCAGCGGCGACGATCAGTGCCGGTTGAGCGAGGCGTGCCTCGACAGTCGGTGCCGGAGTCCCTGCTTCGCCGTCCCGGCCCCGTGTGGCCTGCGCGCCAACTGTGACGTCATCAACCATCGGGCCATATGCTCGTGTCCGGACGGGTTCGCTGGCGAGCCCTCCAAGCAGTGTGACGCAGGTACGCTGCAACACTGCACGTGACTATCCGCCCGCTAACCGCCTGCGGTGACGGCCTGACGCACTGACGCACCCGACGCCTGACGCACCGCCCCGGACGCCGCCTTCCTCCGCTGTCGGGACGCCTTGTCCCGCCCACTATGATTCTATCTCCTCTCTCCACTGTGGCACGCTGTGCTCTTCAGCTGTGGTTCTCCGCTGCGGGATGCTCGTCCCGGAGCTCCACTCTGTCGCCGGCGCGGCACGGAATGCTTGCGTGTGTTGTCCCGTCACGTCTGGGCATGCGTTCTGCCTGCTGCCTGGACGGGTGCCTGCCTGGAGTGGACGGTGGGCGGTTCTGTCCGCCGCCGCCACGTTAGCTGCAGCTAGTGAGACGGCTCCCCTTTGTCTGTCGTGGTCCGTCCAGCATCGTGGTTCGCTACTGGAGGCTGAGGTCTTCTTCTCGATGACAGCAGGACGCATGGTGATGGCGTGGCTTGCCGAGGACGTCGTCGCGTCTCGGACACGCACGCTAGATCAGCGTTATAAATCCAACTGCTGAACGTGTTCACTCGCACGTGTGAACGCATAAACGGGCACGCGCTGCATCGCAGCTTATTATAGAGATACACCGCCACGCCACTTTGTGGTTCGCATAAATAGCAATTACAGCATCATTGTGTTCTATAGCGAATATATCACATCACATTTCATAACGCATGCAATGTTTTCAGTAATGTAATAAAGTTCATGAGAACCTTAACAGTTGCATTCCCACGGTTTTATTGCCCCCTAGTGGACGCCAGTCAACAGACAATTGTCTTTGGGGACGGGAGAAGCTGAGCATGCCCCAAGCGCCGAATGATCGGCGACAGTCCCTCGTGTGTTCGGCCCACTGACACCTTCCCGTGCCGGTGCCGCACAGTGCCCTCGCCGCGGCCCCGCTGTGGCGGTGACCGCGACTGCGCCCGCTCAGAGACGTGCCACCAAGGCGTCTGCGTCAACCCGTGCGATCTGCGACCATGCGGCACCAACGCGTTCTGCCGACCGACCAACCACAAGGCGTTCTGCGTCTGCGAACTCGGCTACACCGGAAACGCGCAGATCGAGTGTGTCAAGCGTGAGTACCTAGAGCCGACAATGGCCCAGCGGCGACGATCCATCAAAGCGACGGGTAATAGTGTCGTCGTGTAGCCTTCCACGTACTGTGCTTCAACTCTTTATAGAAGTACTTAGCCAAGCTTTGACGTTCTTATCCGCAGATGCTTCGACGAGCAACGACATAACGCTGATCCAACAGCTTCAAGTTAACGCGTCTCGCTTTTAATTACGTTTCCGAGATGGTGACCAAATCACACTCGATATTGGACTCTTGTTATCTGCAAATGCTTGGACGAGCAACGATGTAACGCTAATTGAACAGCTTCAAGATAACTGGTCATGCTTTAAATTGTTTCCGAGATGGTCACTTCATATGATACTTCAAGCAGCTATGCATCTGTCTTAAAACCGTTTGATTTATTCGACAACTGCCGTTGACTGTATCCCTCTGTGCCAGCCTCGCCCGACCTAACCTGACCCGACCTCTGCCCCACACCAGCCGGTCCTCGAGACGTCTGTAAGACCATGTACGATTGCACGAACACAAAGACGTGCATGTACGGCCGGTGCGTGGACCCGTGCTCGCTGGCCCAGTGCGGCCTCGGCGCCCAGTGCCGCGCCGAGTACCACGAGGCAGTCTGCTACTGTCCCTCGGGGCTCAAGGGCAACCCCAAGGTGGAATGCGCCAATAGTAAGCAGAACCGCAGACGCCTTCTTCTCTTTCTCTCTGTGGCTGTCTTGCCTGTCGTTTTCCTTGAAATCAATGACATATCGTGCAACATGATAAAATACATTGTTTCTTTTGTAGTAAAACAGCTGCTGCTTATTTAGCACAGACGTCTTGCAGTACGTTTGATATACCCATATGCGCTATGCAGCCTGTTGCCTGTTTGCCTTTCTTCTGGTTGATGCTCCTCGTTGCAACACATATATTTGTTTTTGTTTGCCGTACGATGAGCCTTTAAGAGCCAAAGTTTGCCTTTCTGTTGGCGATGTAGTGTGCCGGAGCCGTGCTTTGCATGCTGTTAGTGTAAAACTAGAAACGCATGATGGGTTGACTGCGGTCCGACGGTGATGGTTCTGACTGACCTGGGAGAGGATGACAAAACAGACGGAAAGCCACGTCCCATCCGCGGCCCCGACTCACAACCCTAACCGGTCCTAATGCCCGCCCTTGCCTTGTGCTCACACACAGCGGCACGGCACAAGTCCGGCGGGCGCTCGAGGTCGAGTGCCCACGGCCTGACCTGTGCGGTGCCGCGCGTCGTCCGATGGTAGTTCGGCTGACCACTAACCCCGTGTCGTCTAGTGAGCTGCCGTGGCAACACGCCCTGTCCGTCTAACCTGCGCTGCGCCGGCGTCTACTGCGTCGACCCGTGCCCGGAGGTGCGCTGCGAAGGCAACCGGCGCTGCCTCACCGAGAATAACGCTCCGCGCTGCGTCTGTAAAGAGGGCTTCGGCGGGCCCGACTGCCTGAAACGTGAGCAGCCGAGCGCGCGGAGACATGAAGAGACGTTCAGAGACAGACCAACGAATCGTCTGACCTACAGCTGAAACAAAGCGCTTTGATGACTTTTGCATACAATTTGAGCTCAAAGCTCCCTTCCTGACGTCTGTCACTCACTAACTTGATGTTTACTAATACAGTTATTCCTTAGCGGCCTTAGTCGTAAGCTTTTAGCCTAATCTTATTGTCCATTAGCCTTTGTTGACCGGCTTTCTTGATCGTGTCTGTGCACCTTTTCTCGGTATTCCCAAGCTTCCTAGCTTGACGTGATGTTTTCATCATAAGCTCCAAGCGCTGTAAATACTCGCTCACTGTGTACACCTGTCTTGCTTCACCTTCCTTCCATTTCGTCTGGCAACTCTCGGCGGTTCTACAAAGTCGGTGCTTTTGACCTTCCTGACAGTCAGATAGTCGCCTCTCACCTAGCCGCCTTGCTGTAAAAACTTGCTCTTCTCTGTAATAACCAACCGACGTCCCTGAGAGCAGAGCTGAAACGATGAAAACATGCTACAGAGTTTCAGACACATGCAGAATTTCGGACACACCTTGTTACGGTTATATCGAAAAGAGGTGTATTCCGGTAGCAAATGGTACGAATATGTGACTCTGGCTGTCAATTTCAAAAAGACGTGTACTTATCTCGGATGAAATTCGCAACACTTTTCATCGCGCTCTCAGCTCTGCTCTGGAGGGTGTCCAGGAGAGAGAGAGAGAGAGCTGACCGGTCGGCCGGCGCCCTTCCAGTGGACGGCGGCGTGCAGTGTGTAGCAGCCGCCGACTGCCCGGCCGACAGGACCTGCATTAACCAGCAGTGCATGGACCCGTGTCTCGTGGAGAATCCGTGCAGCGCAACGGCGCGGTGCGCCACGCGGCAGCACGTGGCTACGTGCACGTGCCCCGCAGGACAGACCGGGAACCCCAAGAGCCGTTGTTACGCCCCCAATAGTAAGAAGAAGCGAAAGGCCCAGGAAGGGGAGGGTTCAGGCGAACAAGCCTTCTCTTACTATCTTTCGTACTTCTAGACACAACTTTTGACAGACCCTGAGACAAATGTTCGATAGGCAATGTACTCATACGTGATAACATTGGTTTGGGTGGTGTGAGTTTATCGAAAATACTCATATGTTTATAATAATTTGTACTGCTGGATATAACAACACCGGAAAGTGCATATCCAACCGTTGTATTTTAACCTACCTAACAGAAATGATAACATGAACCTGAAGTCTACTACATGCAATACTCATGAATGATTGCCCTGATGGCAGTAACATGTAACCAGTAATCGGATGCGTCAGTGACCCCGGCTCGGCCAGTAACCTCGTAACCACTCAGCAGCTATAACCCGGCTCGGCGCCACTGTGCCGCTGTGTCTGTGTGCTAAACGTCTCGTTCCCACAGCGCTTGGCTGCCGCGCCGACCGCGAGTGTCCCAGCACCAAGGCGTGCATCAACGGCCGCTGTGAGGACCCGTGCAACTGCGGCACCAACGCCATCTGCGACGTGACCGCGCACCGCGCCGTCTGCCAGTGTCCGCCCGGCTACCAGGGCAACCCCATCATCAGCTGCCATGGTGAGGAAGTGCTCCACCTCTGGCACCAGGGCGCTGCACTCTGTAGTCATGAACACAACGGAATCCGAGTGATTAAGTCACTAGTCTGCTTGGCAGTTAGAGTCGAGATAGTATCCGAAGGCTTTCCTGTCAGCTAATACGATTGACATCTGCCTCTGTCTGGTTCCTGAAAGGCCACCTTGCCACACAACAATGTTCTACATAATGACATCGAGTGACTGAAACATGTCATATGTCTCCGCAGTGCCGATCAGAGCATGCGACCCGAACCCGTGCGGCAAGGGAGCCATCTGCGAGGTCGACCGGGGCAACCCCATCTGTTCCTGCCCCAGGGGACAGACTGGAAATCCCTTCACCAAGTGCAGTAAGTAACGGCAGTCAACAAGGACGGGCCTCGACTTGCATCCAATATGGATTGCTTATCGCTGGTCATCCAAACTGTCATGGCCATGGGTCACTACTGAATCACTGATGGCCGTTTTCACGGCACTGGTTCACACTCACCGTTTCTCTTTGCAGTGCCAGACGGCAACGACTGCAAAGGCTTTGACTGTGGCGCCAACGCCGGATGCCGCGAGGTGAACGACGAGCCCGTGTGCTTCTGTCTGCCGGGCTTCACGGGCAACCCGCCGAGGACGAGCTGCACACCAATCCGCAGCCCGTGCGACCCATCTCCCTGCGGACAAAACACCAACTGCAACGTCGTGCACGGCTTCCACCGTTGCACATGCAAGAAGGGCTTCTTCGGCGACCCGAACACGATCCGCGGCTGCTCGCCACCGCGTGACCCGTGCAACCCGAACCCGTGCGGCAGTGGCGCTCGCTGCGACGCCTCGCGCAACCCCACCTGTTACTGCCCCGAAGGCACGCTGGGCAACCCGTATCGGAGCTGCCAGGCACTGGTGATCGCCGAGTGCGGCCCCGGCGACTGCGGAGCCAACGCCCAGTGCAACATGGTCAACAACCGTCCGCTGTGCTCGTGCCTGCCGGGCTTCACGGGCGACGCGGTGACGGGGTGCCGGCCGCGCGACCCGTGCCAGCCGAATCCATGCGGCCCACGTGCCACCTGCACCGCCAGGTCCGACGGAGACTACAGCTGCACCTGCGAGACGGGCCTGATCGGTAACCCGACCAGCCCACTCGGCTGTCGGCACGAATGCGAGGTCCACCAGGACT
This sequence comes from Balanus nubilus, assembly GCA_031763405.1. Taxonomy (NCBI): domain Eukaryota; kingdom Metazoa; phylum Arthropoda; class Thecostraca; order Balanomorpha; family Balanidae; genus Balanus; species Balanus nubilus. The sequence continues at coordinate 62,177 of JARFNZ010000029.1, forward strand.
GCTCCGCCAACCAGATGTGCGTCGCGCAGAAATGCGTCGACGCGTGCGCCGGTGCTTGCGGTGTCAACGCCGAGTGCAAGGTGGTGAAGCACAGCCCCATCTGCAGCTGCGCCCGCGGCTACACCGGCGACGCGTTGACATTCTGCCAGGAGGTAGCTACAAGTAAGTGGAACAGCGAGCCTCCATCCGACGGCGGCCTCCCGCCGTGCGGGGTGCTTCTACCATGTGTAGGTGTCGTGTGTGTCCGTACGTATATTGCATTACCCATGCTGTCATACTGTCACTCGCGCCATCCCAAGCCTTCCCTACCCAACCACTTCGCCAACCTTCGAAACCAACACCGACGCCGACGTCGACGTCGACCCGACACGGCCGCCGGCAACGACACATCTGACATCGCGAGCGTCGAGACGACAGACGCCGGGGAGCGTAGAGGCGAGGCCGTGCAGACTGCCGGCCGCAGAGCCGGGACAGACAGAGATATCAGGTAACGCCGGTCGGTGGCTTGGCATGTGGACTGAGGTCGGGCGGCTCGGCGGAGGCAGAGGAGCCGAGGAGGCGAGAGAAGAGGCGCCCCACTGCACCCGGCACCGGCACCAAGTGGCAGTGAGCATGGCCCGCCCGCTCCAATTCCCTGCCTTCTCCCCGACTGCCTCATTCCTCCCCGCGACACCCTAGTGTGTCGCGTCGGTAGCACTGTGAAGCTGAAGTCAGCGTAGGGGGGCGGATCTTGCATTTGTGTGTCGCTGAACTGTATTATGGACTCTGCCGATCGCGGGCCTCGCGGTCATTCCGCGCGGCACGCGCTAGCATGCCTGTGATGCGCATGACTGCGCCGCCGCCACGTCTTCGGCGAGCGGACTCCGTCATCCGTGCATTGTTAGCTCTTCTGCTTCCTATTCGATGTCGTACTCCGACCGTGGTCTTTTCCCAGTGTTTGCCTGCACGGGTGCGGTCTGGAATTACGGCCACGTGAGAGTCACTTCGCACATTTGGCATCTGGTTCATATTGGCCCTTGTCAGAGCTCTAAATCCGGCATTGCCGCCGCTTCTGGCTGCGTTGGCATCCCGATAGTCGGGTCTGTCTCTGTAGCGGCACCTCACGTCCCTCACTGCCCCAGATCGCACCCGGGCGCTTGCCTGCCGTCTGTCTGTCCGTCTGTCTCGGTCTGCCTGTTGCCGGGTAGTGGCGCCGCATGGGACCACCGAACGGTCGCCGTCCGCATGGGTCAGCATGGCGCGCATGTTTCAGTTCGGCCACCGGACGGCAACAAGCCGGGTCCGTGCACACCGAACCTGTGCGGCACGCAGACGGTCTGCACGCCGGTGAACGGCCGGCCGCTGTGCACCTGCCTGCCGGGCCTGCTCGGCTCGCCGCAGACCGGCTGCCGCGAGGAGTGCCGCGTCAGCACCGACTGCGCCGCCCACCTCGCCTGCATCAACAACAAGTGCGTCGACCCGTGCGAGGGTGCCTGCGGCGTGGCCGCCGTCTGCGATGTTGTCAGTCACCGGGCCGTCTGCGCCTGCCCGACCGGCTACACCGGCAACGCCTACCAGCAGTGCTTCCTGCGACGTGAGTTAACCCGGTTCGGGCATTGCATTGTTGCTTAATACTTTGGATATCGTTGTTTAACCTATTGACTATCACGTAGGTTCAAGCCTGATTACGGGTCGAATATCACAGCTATCATTAGGTTATACACAAAGCCTTTAGTACGTATGTACAACCTAACCACAGCTGCAGTATATGGCTAGTGTCTTAAACAATATTAGTGATATGCCGAAAGTCGACGTTCGCTTTTTCCGTAGGAGTGTCAGGTTTACATTCCCGCCGCTGCTGTGAGGCGGTGTTTGACGGCCGTATCTGTGCCACCTATCTGTAGCGGTGCCCGGTCCGACGGATGAACCCGAGCCGCGCCCTCTGCCCGACTTCTGCCTACCCGGCCAGTTCTACACCGAGAGGGACGGCTGCCGGCCTGAGTGTCTCGTCAACGCCGAGTGCTCCTCCAACCTGGCCTGCATCCGCAGCAACTGTGCTAACCCGTGTACTAGTACGTGCGGCGTCAACGCCAAGTGCGAAGTGGTCAACCACAACCCGATCTGCAGCTGCCCGCGCGGCTTCACCGGCGATCCGTTCACACAGTGCCGTCCGTTCCCGAGCACACAGCTGCCGTTGCCGCCGGGCAACCCGTGCGTGCCGTCGCCGTGCGGCCAGGGCGCCAATTGTCAGTTCAACGGCCAGCGGCCGGTCTGCTCGTGCCCGCCCGGCTATCGCGGCAACCCGATGCTGCTCTGCCAGCCCGAGTGCACTAGCGACGCCAGCTGCCCGCTGCAGAAGGCCTGCATCGGCCAGAAGTGCCGCGACCCCTGCCCGGGTAGCTGTGGCATCGGCGCCGACTGTTTTGTGGTGAACCACTCGCCCATCTGTACGTGCCCGGTCGGCTATATCGGAGACCCGAGGACGCAGTGCACTCCCGAACCGATCACCGGGCCACCAGGTGAGAAAACAGGCTCATTCCAACTTAAACATGCATGCCGCATATTTGTCCTTCTAGAAATGGATTTTACCCATGAAATATTGCAGATATTCGGCCATGGGTCAGTCAGTTACTTATCAGGAACATGCATACCAATAAGTGTCCGAATACAATAGTATTTGTTTGTTTACATATTCACGATGTAAATGATTGCTGTCTCCCTGGGCTGGCATGCGTCTGACGCACCGGTACCGTCGCGCCGCAGTGATTCCGGACGAGCAGGTGCAGCCGTGTGTGCCGTCCCCGTGCGGCCCCAACGCCAAGTGCCAAAGCACCGGCTTCAGCGCCTACTGCTCGTGCCGTGAAGGCTACCAGGGCAGCCCACCGCTGACGCCGTGCTACGAAGTGGGCTGCACCAGCAACTCGGTCTGCCCAACGCACCAGGCCTGCATAAACCGCGAATGCCGCGACCCGTGCGATGGTGCCTGTGGTGTCGGCGCCGACTGTCAGGTGGTGAGCCACCGGCCGGTCTGCTCATGTCCGGAGGGATACGGCGGAGACCCGACAACCATCTGCAGACAGCGGCGTAAGTGCCCAGTACCGAGACAAAGCAGTTCCGAATAGGTCGACGAATGCTGAAAATCGGCGCCATTTAAAATAATGTTTACTAACAGCGATGAGTTTCTAGAATGTAAACTTGTGCACTATCGAACAACAGGGGCCGCCACTGGTTAAAACTTAAAATGTCCTCAGACACTTTCGACTGAACCAGATCTTTGTAACCCACTCGTCAGACCCAGACACAGACTCGTACCCTCTGACCCGACCTGTCTGCTCCCGGCAGCGGTGACACCTGCACCGCCCCTGACGTCGATCGAACCGTGCAGGCCGACGCCGTGCGGTTTGAACGCCGAGTGCAGGGTCTCCAACGGCTACCCGATGTGCTCCTGCATCACCAACTACTTCGGAAATCCGCTTGTCAGCTGCCAGCCCGAATGCGTTCTGTCGTCCGAGTGCCCGTCAAACCAGGTGTGCTCGGGGCAGCTGAAATGCGTCGACCCGTGCCCCGGCCTGTGCGGCGTCAATGCCGTCTGCGACACAATCAACCACCAGCCGCTGTGCCGCTGTACGGAGAGATACACTGGTGATCCGTACCAGCACTGCCGGCCGTTGCCGTCGACGCTAGAAACGCACGTCTTCCCTTGCCAGCCGTCGCCCTGCGGAGCGTTCTCAGAGTGCAAGGAAATGGGTACGCGGGCCGTTTGCTCTTGCAGACCCGGATTCTTCGGCTCGCCACCCTACTGCAAGCCCGAGTGCATCATCAACTCGGACTGCCGCACGCACCAGGCGTGCTTGGCCCAGCGCTGCGGCGACCCGTGCCAGGGCGTGTGCGGTGTCGGAGCCAACTGTGAGGCGGTCAACCACAACCCGATCTGCAGCTGCCCGCGCACCCACACCGGCAACCCATTCGTGCAGTGCCGGCCCTTCCCAGTTACCGAAAAGCCGAAGCCGTTCGACCGGTGCTCGCCGAGTCCGTGCGGCGCCAACGCCGACTGCCACAACGGCGTCTGCACCTGCCGCGACGATTTATTCGGCGACCCGTATGTCCAGTGCAGGCCCGAGTGCATAATCAACGGCGTGTGCCCACGAGACAAGGCCTGCTTCCGCCAGAAGTGCCGCGACCCGTGTGTCGGCGTGTGCGGCTACAACGCCGAGTGCAACGTCGTCAATCACGTGCCCATTTGCTTCTGCCCGAACGGATTTGAGGGAGACGCCTTCGTCTCCTGCAGTCTGAAGCCAATCACAAGTAAGTGAAAAAAATCGCTGCTGGTATCGTGCGATAATTGCTGAGCCAATGATATTGTTTTAGTTTGACAGTGCTCCAATGGCTGACACCATTTTATATCCTTAACTTCGAGATGATTTTGCTAGCTTCGTGTGGTTTATGATGATATGCTATTTTAAATGGAAAGGTCAACTTGCTGCTTATGATAGGAGTATTAACTGACCACGCATTCAATTGTAGTTTCACATGCGGGCTCCATTCAGCATAAAGCCGCTATGCTAACCAAATATGCGTTGAGAGTGCACGGTCGCGGCCGCTGCTGCTGTTCTGACCGCCCGTGGCGCCGTTCCAGCGCCTTACACGCCAGACAAGGAGCTGCCGATCCCCGCCATCAACCCATGCTACTCGAGCCCGTGCGGCCGCAACGCCGAGTGCACGGAGGCCGGCGAGCGCGCTGTCTGCTCTTGCCTGCCCGGCTACCAGGTGAGTAGCGCCATGACGCACCGAGATAGCGAGAGAGATGGTTACTGTGACAGTTGACACCCTGAGCACAGGGTTATTGCGAATTTATCACTTGAACATGAACCCAAGTGCAATATAGTCGGCTCGTTCTGCTAAGGCATAAACCAGTAAAGATAATTATTTTCAGCTGCATACTTCTCCTGTTTGCGTATTTTCGCTCGCCACCGGCGGCTTATGACGTTATCTTTGAACCCTTGCAGGGTGACCCGACTTTGGGCTGCCGCCGCGAGTGCGAGACTTCGTACGAGTGCGCAGCGCAGCTGGCCTGCATCCGTTTCAAGTGTGTCGACCCGTGCCCGGGCACGTGCGGAATCAACGCTGACTGTCGCGTGCAGAACCACGTGCCGGATTGTTACTGCATCAACGGATACGAAGGCAACCCGTACCTGGCCTGCCAAATACAGCGTGGTGAGAATAAACGCCCCATCTTTTGTTGAATAAATGCGTTCTGCTTTTGATAAGCCGGACACATTTAACTATATCAGAAAAAATACTCTTTCGATAATATGTACATACTCTTGATGCTCAAAACAGCTACATGCACCATAATCAAATATTGTGAAACGCTATTATTTATTTAGTCAGTCGATCGTCCATTTGCCGAGTGTTGGACGTGGTCCTCTGACGAACACTTATGGTTTCCCATGTCTATAGTGACCCCACCATCAGGGGTGGAAAAAACTCACCAGTCGGTCTCCGACTAAATGTTGTCATGTCATAATGGTCTCCGGACTTTGGTATCCGGCAAAAATGGCTTTGATATATCAACGACTAACAGTTTTTTTAAGGCCACGTGTTCTCAGGAACGAACAGCTATACTGTAATTTGCTACCAAGTAATAGGTCTATGTCTACAAAAATTAATAATAATAGGCAAATAGGCATTGTCCACCTCCTGCTGTTTGTGACAAGTTCTGCGCCAGGCTCAATGTGGGGAAACTGGAGCTGAAAAAACATCCGGACCTGACCAGATACCCAGCAATTGCCTCATAGCAATTGCACAATGGTCTCCGGACGGTCAAGAACACTCAGGGAGATGACTGTGTTTTAAGCTGCAAACGCCAAGACTTGTCACTCGTTTCTTTTCGTGACTTGTCGAGCATCTGCTGCTCTTCCACACAGACCCTCATTTACCGAGTGAGACTTGCCGTAACAAACATTATCGTATGGTTATCAATGTCCAAGGGCATTACAAATGCATTTAGAACATACAGAGCATTATAGGCAATATTTTATAAAATTTGAATGACAAAAACAAGCGACAACTGTCGGTTCACGATGCCCCACTCAGTGCGGTAACAATACGGGTAGTAACTTATGTCTCATGGCAGATAGCCAAAATAACGACAATAGACTTGGTTCAAGGTACTTTATTTTGTTTTGCACCAGACATCTCTAGAGGAAATAGTGTTTGCACCAGAGGAAATATTTTTGACGGCCCCTGTCTTCAGGTCAGGAGACAAAAGGTATGTTTGGTCTGCGACTTTTTTCAATGAACTCGGAATGTATTTTTCTCAGACGAACCCGTCAAGCCACTCGACCCGTGTCGACCGAATCCGTGCGGCGCCAATTCGCACTGCAACGTGGCCGGCAACCGGGCCGTCTGCAGCTGTCAGCCGGGCTTCGTCGACCGTCCGCCCAACTGCCGGCCCGAGTGCGTTGTCCACCAGGATTGCCGCGCCGACCAAGCCTGCATCGGCCAGAAGTGCCGCGACCCATGCCCCGGCAGCTGCGGCGTCGGCGCCGACTGCCTGGTGCGAAACCACAACCCAATCTGCAGCTGCCCGCGCGACTACATCGGCGACCCGTTTACGCAGTGCACGATTCGGCCGCAAAGTGAGTACCGTACCGCCGCCCATGAGTGAGCTAAGCTAACCTGCCGCCTGCCGCCAGTCTCAGAGAGGAAGTTACGATCAACCCCTGCTGGACTAGTTCAAAGCTATGTCAGACAATGCTGTGCAGGTTTCTGGGTTCTGAGCATTGAACCTGTCAAAAATGTCATGATAAAATTGCGTGACACATCCGATCCTGGACGGGACGAATAAATTTGAACGGTCTTTATGTAGGTTAGTTATTATTTATATAGTTTTTCCCTATAGTTATTACCAAATTCTCATAAAGGAAGCCTTTAGTCACTAGTCAGGGATACAATGCATAAAATGTTCATTGCATCCATCAATCATAAAAACAGATCCAAACCTACTGGTCACTTTCGCGAATCATGATCTGCCTCAAAGCGTTAATGCGTTGCCCATGCACAACAAATGGCAATGGTTGAAAAGGCGGCTGGTTCAGCAGTTCCATGGTGATGGGATGCTCAAAGTGTACCATGCTGCTTATCAGTGCTGCGTGAAGCAAAGTGCTGCCAACTGACGCATAAATAGTCATGGTAACCTGCCAACATGAAATGCGGCATTGACTGGCTTTGATAATGGCTTTTAATTCAACATTGCTCAGCAAGTGTTATCGACCGCAGCTGTCATCGAGTGTTCCCATCGTCTACGGACGTTGAGAACAGATGTCATATAACAGCAGTAGAAAGCAATGCCGTACTTACCGGGACGTAATATACTGTAAGGACTCTGCTGCAATCCATCTATAGCTCCTCGGTTCGGCGAAGCTCCAATTGTACTGACTTAAAATGCAGACTGACGCTTGGTTGGTGTGCACGCGGCATTGCGAGGTTTCTCAGCGACAGAGCGTTTAGGGACCATTCAGCTTTCCTACTGTATTAACGTTGTTTTCATCGTGTCCGCTTCGCCTGGTGGGAGGCACAGTGCCGCAAACTTTGCTCAGAGATTTCTCGTCATCCATCGGTAGAGATTTATGATCCTCACTCGAATGCCTAGTTCAGGCCCTGTCGTACAGTTGATCACTGTCATTGTCCTCGATGTTTCTCAGCGACGTCCACTTGCAGCCCAGCGACACCAGCAATGTCAATTGTCGATTTCACACAATCAATTCACGGCCACCACTTCTTGTCCAGCATACCTGTAACAAACGAGAACCTATCGGTGCCTAGTCTGACCGGGGGAGGATATTAGACCGGGATAGGCACCCGAGCTAGTTAGTGGTAGGCCTACCTCTCCAGAGTTCAGACACCCTCCCAGGTTCAACAGCAGTGCCACTGTGTCGTGTTCCAGCGCCCCCGCCACCACCCAAGGCCGTCTGCTATCCGGGTGTGTGCGCCTACAATGCGCGCTGCACCGAGAAGGACGGTATAGCCATCTGCAAGTGCCTGGCTGGCTACTTCGGCAACCCGTATGTGCAGTGCAAGCCCGAGTGCATCTCGCACGCCGAGTGCCCACGCAACAAGGCATGCGAGAACAACAAGTGCATCGACCCGTGCGAGGGAATCTGCGCACCGTCGGCGTTGTGCCGTGTCCACGACCATGTGGCCATGTGCTACTGTCAGGATGGCTTCCAGGGTGACCCATTCACCGCCTGCACTCCACGACCTATCACCCGTGAGCATGACGCACGCCCTATTGGGCTTCTAGTTGCACTTGTGATTTACTTTCAGAAACTGTCTTTCTTTCTTGCTACCTATCTGTCACATGTGTTCTATGCGCCATTGTTTATTGACGTAAATACTCATCTTCTTTTAATCTGGTGATAAATTGACAAATGCATGCGGCATTGCCATTGTTCTGAACTTTAGCATGGTGAACATTGTTCTGCACTTTTTCTGTCCACTGCTGCATGCCCAATGCACATGTCATGTTTCTAGCGTTTCCGACGGAGGCTACGGTGGTGGAACGCCACCCATGCCAGCCATCACCATGCGGCCCGAACACCAAGTGCAGCAGCAAGAACGGTGTGGGAGTATGCAGCTGCCTGCCGAGCTACCAAGGCAACCCAATCGTCGGCTGTCGTCCGGAGTGCACTTCCAACGACGACTGCCCGCACGACAAGGCGTGTGCGCTGCAGAAGTGCATTGACCCGTGCCCAGGAGTATGCGGACCAAACGCAAAGTGCAAGATCATGAACCACAACCCGATCTGCTACTGCGTTTCGGGATACACCGGCAATCCCAACCAAGGATGTCGTTCCATTCCTAGTACGTAACAATAGTGTTTACACCAATTCTGCATAAACAGTGAATCGTGATAGACAGCGTTGCTTAATTAGACCCGCGCCCCGCTGCACTCTAGATTTTCTAGTACCTGCTAGGGGGATGTTTTTTCATCGATTTAAGTCTGAACCTTTTGAATGGACGGATTTGCGAGATCAAAACCCGCGCTAAGCAGAGCTTGTTGCGCAGGTGCTGACCTCTACCGCCCGATCGGGAAATTCCAGGTAGCCGGCAGAATTCAGTTCGAAAGTTAAACGTGCTCACAAAGCCGGACACGGTCCGTCCCACTCACTGACTTCAACTGACCTTGTGTGCGGCCGCTGCCACCGACCGCAGGCCATCCCCGTGAGGAGTAAATATCGAGCGCCGAAGCGTCTCGAACCCGGGCTCTCACTACCGGGAATCCGGCGCTCTACCAACTGAGC